>JAYEVD010000332.1:0-258890 GCA_036346405.1 Phyllostachys edulis
TTGCTAATACAAACTGTGTTTGATGATGTGTACAAACAAAGAGTTAAAAATTAGGAAGAGGATTTATGAAGCATCTTTGTTGGCGTAAAAATCAACACATGAGGCGTAGAGAGGACGGTTGCTTCACTTTAAGTGAAAGCGCACGACTAGTTTTCAAGCAAACTAGCAAAGGGATAACTCTTCAATTACGGTGAAGAAGAATTTGTTTTACAAGCAAGAACAACAAAGGAAGCTTCACTTTTCGTGAAAGCGCACGACTAGTTTTCAAACAAACTAGCAAAGGGATAATTCTTCAATTACGGCGAAAAACCGAAATTTTCTGAGCAAAACGACAAGGATAATTACTCTAAATATCACGCGAAGCCATGGTGGTTTACGAACAAACTAGCAAAGCATAGCTATTTTACTCTAGACCTAGATCACGAAAAGTAGATGAAAAGAAAAGCGATTCTGTTGATTGATTTTTTTGTGTGTTATGAATCGGCCATGACCCTCTTCTATTTAAAAGGCGAGTCTTAGCGAAGTAGGAGCTCGGGACTCCAAGCAAGACCAAATTCTGAGATATGGTTTGGTTATGATCTCAAACCTTCT
Organism: Phyllostachys edulis; assembly: GCA_036346405.1. Taxonomy (NCBI): domain Eukaryota; kingdom Viridiplantae; phylum Streptophyta; class Magnoliopsida; order Poales; family Poaceae; genus Phyllostachys; species Phyllostachys edulis. The sequence continues at coordinate 592 of JAYEVD010000332.1, forward strand.
ATAATTGACATATCTTTCCTATCTGGTCATGTCAATTCCCTTAAGGAAGCTCTGGAGGGAGGTCTTGGATGTAGCGGAAAATCTACGTGGGTGGTCTGAGAAATCCCTTGGGGAAGTCTGAAAGGTCTTCGTGGGAGGTCTCGCAGGAGGCCTTGAAGAAGTCTGGCGGTCTTGATGAAGCTTGAGGAGGTCTGAGCAGTCTGATGAAGCCACCACGGGCGCTCTGGGGAGGTCTTGAGCGATCTCGATGAAACACAGGGAGGTCTTGAGCGGTCTTGATGGAGCCACGTGGAGCCGCCGAGAGGAGGTCTTAGGTGGTCTTGATAAAACTGAGAAGAGGTCTTGAGCGGCTCTTGATGGCGCCCTGCGGTGTCTGGAAGATCTGAGCGGCTCGATGGCGCCACATAGGTGTTTCGAGGAGGTCTGGGCGAGTCCAGACTCGTAAAAAGCTCTAAGGAAGTCACATGGGTGCCCTTGATGAAGTCGCGTGAGTCCGAAGAGGTCTGAGTGGTTACGATTGAGCCGCGTGGGTGCTCGAGGAGGTCTGAGTAGCTCTGATTGAACAGCGTGGGTGCTCAGAAAGAGGTTACGGGCGGCTCTAATGAAGCCACGTAGACACTCCAAGGAGGTCTGGTGAAGCCCGTGAGTGCTCGAAGAGGTCTGGGCGGCTCAGATGAAGCCCGTGGCTGCTCTGAGGAAGGTCTGGGCGCCCTTTGAGGAGGTCTGGCGGCCATGATGGAGCCACGTGGCGCCCTTGGGGAGGTCTGGGCGCCCAGCACTTAACCACACAAGTGCCTCTAAGGAGGTCCTGAGTAGCCCTGATGCACTTTGGAGGAGGTCCTGAGCGGCCCTGCTGCGCTCTGGAGGAGGTCCTGAGCGGCTCTGATTGAACCGCGTAGGTGCTCCGAGGAGGTCCTGGACGGCTCTGATGAAGCCACGTAGACACTCCAAGGAGGTCCTGGTGAAGCCGTGTGAGCGCTCCCGAAGAGGTCCTGGATAGCTCTGATGAAGCCACGTGGCGCTCTGGGAAGGTCTGGGCGGCTCTTTAGCGAGTCTGGCGGCCATGATGGAGCCACGTGGTTGCCCTTGGGGGAGGTCTTAGACGCTCCTGGCGCAACCATCTGGCGCCTCGAGGAGGTCCTGAGTGGCCCTGATGCGCTCTGGAGGAGGTCTGGCCCGTGATGGAAACATGTGGCCCCTCTGAGGAGGGCAGCGAGTGCCTCTAAGGAGGTCTGGAGCATACCGTCACGCTCTAGAGGAGGTCTGGCGGCCCTAATTAAGCCACCACGGTGCTCTTGGAAAGGTCTTGGACAGCTCAGGTGAAGCCACATGGCCACTCCTGGGAAGGTCCTGGACGCTCTTTGAGGAGGTTCTGAGCGGCCATGATGGAGCCACGTGGCCGCCCTTGGGGAAGGTCTTGGACGCTCCTGGCGCAACCCGCGGCGCCTCTGAGGAGGTCTGGCGGCTGATGCGCTCTGGAGGAGGCCTGGCGGCCTGATGGAACCTCGTGGCTCCCTGAGGGGAGCCCGTGAGTGCCTCTAGGAGGTCTGAGCAGCCCGACACGCTTTGGAGGAGGTCTGGCGTACTGATTAAGCCAGGTGCTCTGGAGAGGTCTTGGGTGATCCGATGCTCGATAATTGCCAATTAGCCTCCGGTACTACTGTTTTGAAGCTAGGACCTCCAAGGAGGCCTTTAAAGAGATCTTCCAGGACCTCTTCAGGAAGTCTTTGAAGTTCGGACCTCAAGGAGATCCTTGAATAAGTTACGTAGGACCTCTTGGGAGGTCTTTTGAAGCCAGGACCTCCTGGGAGATCATTGAAGACGCCATCCAAGACCTCTCAGTAGGTCTTTGAAGCTAGGACCCACTAGGAGGTCATTGAAAATGTCATCCCGAACCTCTCAGGAGGTTTTTGGAGAGCAGGACCTCTCAGGAGGTCTTTGTAGATGCCAAATTCGCTATCAACACATACACGTGAAATTTTGCATGCTACACGTGGATTAAAGAATTAAGAAGAGGATGCATGAAGAAGCCACGTGAGTGCATGAGGAGAATAAAAGAAAGGAGCTAGCTACTGAGTGTCTTAGAATCAAATAAAGGGACATGAGACAAGCGACCATCGTAACATGCTAATTAATTCAGCGAATGCGTTTGTGGACGGGAGAAAACACCAAAACTTCTTTGGTGCATGCAGTGTCTTGGGGAATTTTTGTTTTAAATAATCTATTTTTATTCGAAATCTGAAATAATCTGGCTTAATTTTTTTCTGAAATAATCCGTGTCGCAAATGCGGTTGGGAGAGTCGTGCAAATCGTCCAACCAACCGCTGCGACAAACCTTCAAATCGCCCAATGGAGCAGCGACTAGAGCTGCTGGACCTAGTCGCCAAGCAGATGTGCGACATGTGTTGGAATCGCCGATTTGTAAGCGAGTTTAGTAAATCCGCGATTGGTGGGCGACTTAGTTTAAGTCGCCCAACCGATAGCGATTTAAGCAAATAAACACGCAATTATGTAAATTCAATTGGAACAATTGTGTTAAAATAGATATTACATTTTGTAGGTATTGTATTTAACAAATCGTATTATATGATGTTATTTTTAAAAGATAAAAGTGTGGTGACAACGTTGGTTGGTCTATTTGTTATTTTAAGTAGAATATGAAGGTCACGAAATATGTCGGACTACATAATAACATTTTGTGATAAATGGTATATTGTTGTAGTCGCTAAATTTCTGTAGAATTTTGTGAGGGCGATTGAGATAGTAATGAGTGGTAAGTAGAAAGGTAAGTGATATTACGATACGTTAGGAAGTCTCTCCTCGATGAAGTCGTCTGAACGTATACACGTATATTGGCAGGTAGTCGATGAAGTACTTTATAAAGCTTATATAGAGTATGATTGAAGAGGCTGAGAACACTCGTTGTGGTTATGAAGATGCCATAAAACATGGACGATTCGATGGCGGTGCGAATGGTTCTTTCTGGGATTCCACTAGAAGAGGCATACTTGCAATATATGCTTGCTTTGATGGCTTAGCGGAGAGACGAAACAAAAAGTACATTAAAGTCCGTAGACAGAAGCACATTACACGTAGTCACATGGCATGATGGTTGGCTAATTGCTTTAGTCATCCTCGCTACTACTACGGTACCTTTGTGACACAAGCATCAGGACCATATAAGTATACATGCCTTTAGGGATAGTAAAAAACATGGGGGGTAGGGCGGGGGACTACTACGTAATGACTGGCCTACTCGTGGAATGGGACCATTTTCCTTCCTTTCTAGCTCAGTGTTGAACTCCTCCTTGACCTTCCCTTCCCTTTCGGCGGAATTGTCCACGTGGAAATTTGGTATGTCGAAGTCGTCCATATCCTCCGATTCCATGATATAAGTGCACCGTATAATGAGAATCGTAAGAAGGATGTAAATTCTTCTAACTCATGTAGTGGATACGGATTACGCTGAGGCGGCCGGATCTGTTATGGCGTAGGGCTTAAGCGCGCATGAGCCTTTCCCTTGCCCTTGTCGGCGGAATTTGTCACGTGGGGGTGGTATGTCGAAGTCGTCCATGTCCTGCGATTTCATGATTTAAGTGCACCGTATAGTGAAAATCGTAAGAAGGATGTAAATTCTTCAAAACTCACATCGTGGATCTGGATTCGTCAAGGCGGCCGGATCTGTTTGTGGTGGCGGGCTCGGCCGCATGAGCCTTTCCCTTGCCCTTGTCGCGAGGTACATCCACGTCGAGGTGGTATGTCGAAGTCGTCCATGTCTGCGATTCTATGAGTGGTAAGTACCTTGTCTGATGAAAGGCGTAATAAGGATGTAAATTCTTCTGGCCCGACATGTGACGACCCACTTGCGATATCATAAGAGAGGTCGAGAGGACTTTTTTTTGGCGGTGCCACCACCAGGAGTGGTAGCACTGCTCGGTGCATTCGAGGAGGTCTACGGGACCTCCCGGGGAGGTCTTCACGTCCTCTGGAGTGCAGGCCATAGCGGACCTCAGGAGGTCTTTGCTCGGCACCCTCGGTAGCACCTCCCGATATATCGCTAGAGAGGTCAGCCGGGACCTCTCGAGCTAAGTCCCAAGGGACCTCCACAGGAGTCTGCCCGTGTGCAAGCCGAGCTAGTCCCGGGACAACGAGAAGCTAGCTCGCACAAGGACACAAGCCAATATCACAACCACGAGGTCAAACAAAGATGAAGCGAGACAAATTAAACTAAATAAAAAGCGAGACCTTATGGTCAAGCTTGATAACAAGAGTGCGCCCTTGAGGGCTACAAAACCCACAAGAACTTACAAGCTGACCACAAAGAGCCCTAAAGCTCCAACACCAAAACTTCATGAAGCACCAACAAGCCCCACAGTGCAGCCGGGTGGAGGGCGTCCTAAGCGTGGGATCGTCGAAGAACTCCTCCTCAAAGAGAGATGCCCTTCGCCACACTTGATCATCTTAAATGTCTGCTTTGACCACAGGGCTTAAAGCCATGAGTACTTTGAATGTACTTTCGACAAGTCGCGAGGAAAGGTATGCAAATAGTATTCATGCAAGGCTTACCAATGGAGAGCTGTATGGTTAGTTTGCACAAAGCGATGTTGTGACAATAACATAAGTAGATTGAAAAGCAGCAAGTTAAGACAATAGTACATAATACATTTGAAGTTTGAAAAGATGGAGTGAGCACCAGCTCACATCCACCACCAAATGGGGAAGATCTGATCACACCCATGACCAGGTCCTCACCCAAAGAACCACTCTAGAGCACCCACTCGGAGGTCAGAACCACCCCTGGACCACTACGAGCCATCCTGACCCCTCTGGAGCCGGCCAAGGTCTCTTGAGGCAAAGCCAAGGCATCTCATTGAAGTGTCGATGGCACAAGCTTTGGAAACAACTACCCCTTGCACCATTTTCCTTGAGCATGTCCATGACCAAGGACTTGGCTATTGAATAGATTTTACACTCTGCGAGAGGTGTACAACTTTACCCACAATCACGACCTCTCTAGCGGGGCGGGTTCGTCGGAACCCTTACTCACTTAGAAGGTGGCAGTCTAGAGAGCAGCAAGGCCTTTACAAAGCTTTGAGCGACTCGGAGCTGCCTGGCTAAGGTTCATAATCCCCCCTTTGGTCTAGAAGTCCAGAGAGGTTATGGGGTGCCCCTCTTGCGCCAGCGAATCCTGCGCTCAACCACAGCGACCCCAAGCCAACCCATTGCTAATTATTCAGCCAGACCATTCCCATAAAATGATCTTGTGGTTGCCTTGATTGGCCAGATCCATGAACACAAAGTTGAGTCCTTAATTGTGCTCGAGCAAGACATCCACAAACCAAATGTGACTCAACTGGGGACCAGCCCCTGAGCACCCACTACTCACTCCCGGCCTTCTTGCCTCAGCAAAACATTTTGCAATTAACCCTGCCAAAAGACCACCCAGTCTTGGCACAATAATTATTAATGTGATCTCGCACCACAATCAACACAACTTAGGCGTCCTGCCTTAGGCATATGATGGCACCAACCACGGGTTCCATAATCCAATTAGTCAAGATTATTAAGGATGAAACATGATTCTCAGAACCACGGCTTCTAGAGCAAAGCTATATATAAACCTACGGCCCCCATGTTGGCAAATAACAAGGAACACCAACTAAATACCCAACCTAAGGCTTCAAGGTAAATATGGCAACATGACCGAACAAGAGATAAAGGAGGCATAATAACAAGTAGGAAAGTAACTCTGCCCAAACATTTTCTTATAAACATAGCCATGCATGGTAAAGTAAAACAAAATACATTTGTAAAATTTGGGTTCAATATGATCAGCAGGAGTGCATGGCTTGCCTTGGTCAGCGGTGGAGAACCTTAATTTGGAAGATTTGGATCCAGAACTCCTCGAACTCGTGATCTACGTTCATAAAAACCAAATAAGCAAATCTACACTAGGCCAAGAGCTAAGAAGAGAGCGAGAAAGAACCCAAACCAAGCGAGACAAAACCGAGAGAACCGGGAGGCTCGGCCACGACCTCGAGAGGGCTCTGGGGAGATCTGCGCAAAGGTCGAGACCCGGGAGAAAACAAGGAAGTGAAAATGAGCAAATGGTGGCAGCGGAGGATTGCCCAAGCTATATATAAGCTGGAGCCAAAGTGGTTGCACTAAGGTGCGATCACACGGGAGTTAGTAAAAAGGACAAGGAAGTAGGCAAGGAATGTGACAATAGCATGGCAAAAGTCTGCAAAGGTGGGAGCATTTAATGTGATACAACACGCATTAAATGCTAGGAAGACTTCCTTGCCCCGAGGGGCAAAGTCAAAGAGCAGAAAACAAGGGGTGGCGCCATGCGGGTCCGCCCTAGACCCATGAGAAAGTCTGTAAGTGACAAGCAGGAGAACCTTGCGCAAAGAGGTCCAAAACGGTTGGATTTCGGGAAGGAGGTCCAGCGATCGAGGATCAAACACGGACGGGGAAGTCTGCAAGGCAAAAAGGAGAGCCTCGCGCCAAGGAGTGCAGGCAGTGGGATCAAACCAGGGAGGTCAAGCGGCGAGATCTCAACAAGGAGTCGGCGGCTAAGATCTCGGGAGGAGGTCTTAGCGGAGATCTCAACAAGGGAGGTCGGCGGCTAAGATCTCAGAGAGGAGGTCTTGGCGAGATCTCAACAAGGGGGAATGCAGGCGGCTAAGATCTCGAGGAGGAGGTCTTACGGCGAGATCTCAACAAGGGAGGTGCAGGCGGCTAAGATCTCGAGGAGGAGGTCTTGGCCGAGATCTCAACAAGGAGGTCCGGCGGCTAAGATCTCGAGAGGAGGTCTTGCGGCGGCCAGATCTCAACAAGGGAGGTCTGGCGGCTAAGATCTCGAGAGGAGGTCTTAGCGGCGAGATCTCAACAAGGGGAGGTCCGGCGGCTAAGATCTCGAGAGAGGAGGTCTTGCGGCGAGATCTCAACAAGGGAGGTGCAGGCGGCTAAGATCTCGGGGAGGAGGTCTTGCGGCGAGATCTCAACAAGGGAGGTCGGCGGCTAAGATCTCGAGAGGAGGTCTTAGCGGCCAGATCTCAACAAGGGGAGGTGCAGGCTAAGATCTCGAGGAGGAGGTCTTGCGGCGAGATCTCAACAAGGGGAGGTGCAGGCGGCTAAGATCTCGAGGAGGAGGTCTTGCGGCGAGATCTCAACAAGGGGAGGTCGGCGGCTAAGATCTCGAGAGGAGGTCTTAGCGGCGAGATCTCAACAAGGGAGGTCGGCGGCTAAGATCTCGAGAGAGGAGGTCTTGCGGCGAGATCTCAACAAGGGAGGTCCGGCGGCTAAGATCTCGGAGAGGAGGTCTTGGCTAGATCTCAACAAGGGAGGTCCGGCGGCTAAGATCTCGAGAGGAGGTCTTGCGGCCAGATCTCAACAAGGAGGTGCAGGCGGCTAAGATCTCGAGGAGGAGGTCTTGCGGCGAGATCTCAACAAGGGAGATGCAGGCGGCTAAGATCTCGGGAGGAGGTCTTGGCGGATCTCAACAAGGGGAGGTCGGCGGCTAAGATCTCCAGAGAGGAGGTCTTCGGCGAGATCTCAACAAGGGAGTCTGGGCCCTCAAAGACTCGATCCCAAAAAGTGCAGGACCTTAGATCAAAAGCGGAAAGGAGGTGCAGGCTCTTGGATCAAGCGAGAGGAGATCCAAACGAGCGCAAGGGAGGTCCAAGCGGGCTAAGGAAAATCCTAAAGGACTCGGGGAGGTCCTAAAGGATCTGAGGAAGGTCTATTTGAGCGAGGAGAGGTCCAAATAGGCAAGTGAAGGTCTGCTCTCAAAGAGATTCAAACCAACAAAGGAGGTTGGAGGAGAAAAGATAAACCGAGGAGCACGAGAGAAACTTCGAAGGAGAAACGGCCCAAAGGCGCGCAAGAACAACAGAGAGCCACAAACACGAGAGAACACCAAGAGGAGGCTTAGTGAGGTTTGATTAGGTCAAGTTAACTCTCCACATTTTCAAAACATCAGGTTAAGCTTTGACTTCTCAGCAAAACCAAATGGTTCCTTTTACTTTTAAAACTGGGCAAGAACTAAGAGGAACGGGACGTTACAAACCTTCACCCCTTAAGGGAATCTCGACCCGAGATTCAGGTTCAACTAGGGAATAGGCGGGGGAACTCCTTCTTGAGGTCCTCTTCGCGCTCCCAAGTTGCTTCGGCTTCAGAGTGGTTGCTCCATTGCACTTTGCCTGACTTGGTGGTCTTGTTTCTTGTAACTCTTTCGGACCGTCCAAGATCTTGATAGGTTGCTCTTTGTAAGTGAGGTCTTCTTGGAGGTCCACTGACTTCCAAGGCATTTGGTCTCGGGCACTTCATAAGCACTTCTTCAATTGAGACACATGGAACACATCGTGGACTCCGACAAAGTGAGGAGGAGGTCCAACTTGTAGGCCACTTCACCCCTTCAGGCAGGAATGGAAAAGGTCCAATAAATCTTGGAGCAAGCTTCCCCTTGACTCTAAACATTGCATACCTTTGAGAGGTGATACCTTGAGGTAGACTTGATCGCTTTGGGGCAAAAGCTAGGTCTCGACGTCTAATGTCTGCATAGTTCTTTTGTCGTGAGTGAGCAATCTTTAGCTTTTCCCTTATTGACCTTACTTGATCCTCGGCTTCTTTCAGCAGGTCCGGGCCAAGAACTTGGCCTTCACACGGTCTGTCGATTATAAGGGAGTTCTACACTTCCTCCCATATATAGCTTCAAAGGGGACATTTGAAGGCTTGCTTGGTAAATTTGTTATTGTAAGAAAATTCGCATATGGCAACATTTTGTCCCAAGCTGGATTGCTTCTCGAGCACGCAGCTCTCGGCATGTCCTCAAGGACTTAGTTAACTCTTTCGGTTTGGCCATCGGTTTGTGGGTGATATCTTAGTCTTTGAAATTGAAGTCTGTGCCCAAGGCTTCATGCAACTTTTGCCAAAATTTGGAGGTGAACTGAGTTCCTACATGCGAGACTATCTTCTTTGGGACACCATGTAAACATACTACCTTTGCCAAATAAATCTCGGCCAACTTGGCTCCAGAGTAGGTAGTCTTCACAGGAATAAAGTGGGCCATCTTAGTTAACCTGTCCACAATGACCCAGATAGAATCAAAACCAGCTTGGGTACGGGGTAGACCCGTTATGAAGTCCATCCCGACCTCTTCCCATTTCCACTCGGGTATGGGTAAAGGCACCAAAAGTCCTCCAAGTCTTTGGTGTACTGCCTTAACTCTTTGGCAAGTGTCACATTTAGCCACAAAATCTGCTATTTCCTTCTTCATTTTCGGCCACCAGTACAACTCTTTGATGTCTTGATACATTTTTGTAGCTCCTGGATGAATAGAATACAATGTCTCATGGGCTTCTTTAAGTATTACCTCCTTGAGCTACGTGTTGTGGGCACACAGAGCCTCTTATCAAACCAAACCGCACCACGACCATCCTCGAGAAAACCTTGCGACTTGCCCTTTACTTATGTTGGCTTTAATTTCTTGGATGTTAGCATCTTGACTTTAGTGCCTTGATCTGCTTTTGCAAGGTAGGTTGCACCTCAAAAGCTGACGGAAAACCTTCTTCAACTAATTCAAGCCTAAGCTTGAAATTCTTCATGCAAAGCGGAGTTGGCTCTCTTTGATCATCAATGTATTGGCATAAACTTTTCTGCTCAAGGCATCTGCCACCACATTGGCCTTGCCTGGGTGGTAATGAATTCCCACATTGTAGTCTTTGATTAGCTCTAGCCACCTTCTTTGCCTCAGATTCAAATCTGCCTGAGTAAAGATGTACTTGAGGCTTTTATGGTCTGTGTAAATTTCACACCTATTACCAATGAGGTAGTGGCGCCGGATCTTAAGGCATGCACCACAATTGGCTAGCTCAAGGTCATGAGTAGGGTAGTTGGCCTCATGAGGCTTCAACTGTCTGGAGGCATATGCTACCACTTTCCTTTCTTGCATTAGAACCACCAATTCCTTGCTTGATGCATCACAGTGAACCTCAAAATCCTTTACGACATCGGGTAGAATCGGGAATAGGCGGAGGTCAACTTCTTTTGAGCTCTTCAAAGCTTGATCACATTCGGGGTCCACAAAACTTTGTTTCCTTCTTCAAGAGCTGAGTTAGAGATGCAGCAATCTGAGAAAAACCTTCAATGAATCTCTGTGTGTAAGGCCATACCAGGAAACTCCTAACTTGAGAGCCTTGACCTAGGCGGATCCCAATTGAGCACATCTGAACCCTATCGGGGTTGGCAGAGACTCCTTCTTTTGACAAGGTATGACCTAAGAAAACCACCTCTTTTAGCCAAAATTTACACTTACTAAACTTGGCAAAGAGCTGGTGGGTCCTCAACTTCTCCAAAACCGAAGAGAGGTGCTCTGCATGCTCCTCTTCACTCTTGTAATACACAAGAATGTCATCAATGAAAACGATGACAAACTTGTCTAGATACTCCATGAACACCTTATTCATCAAATTCATGAAATAGGCAGGGGCATTGGTCAGCCCAAAGGACATAACAGTGCACTCAAACAGCCCATATCTAGTAGAAAAAGCTGTCTTAGGGATGTCTTCTTTCCGAATCTTGAGTTGATGGTATCCCGACCTCAAATCTATCTTTGAAAACACAGCAGCTCCCTTGAGTTGATCAAACAAATCATCAATTCTTGGCAAAGGGTACTTATTCTTGATGGTGACATCGTTAAGAGCTCTATAATCCACACACATCCTCTGAGTTCCATCCTTTTTCGGCACAAAAATCACTGGAGCTCCCCAAGGTGAGGAGCTAGGTCTTATAAAACCTTTATGAGGTCCTCAATCGATGCTTGACTCTACTTGGTCATCAACATGCAACCTATAAGGTCTTTTGGAGATAGGGAGGTCGGGGACCAGAGTTGATGGCGAATTCAAGGTCTCTGTCTGGAGGCATTCAGGAAGCTCATCGGGGAACACGTCGGCAAAGTTCTTGACCACAGGGCGTCCTCCAAATTAAGAACACGAGCCTTTGCAAGCTTGGGCTGCATGGGACCTCTCTAGCGAGGCCTTAAACTTCACGGTGACACCCTTAGGGCTGGTCAAAGAGATACTCTTGCCACTACAATCCCAACAACACGGTGGTCGACTAGCGATCCATGCCCAAGATCACATCTAGGGACACGGTGTCGGAAGGATAAGGTTGGCGGAAAGTCTATTCCTTTTATGGTTATATTCACTTGTGGACAACCACGGTTCGTGCTTAACTCCGAGCAGGGATTGAACCAACAAGGTAGACTTAAGAGCAACAAGCTGAAGCCCGGTGCTGCGTGAAACTTGAGAAACAAGCGAATGTGAAGCTCAAGGAGTCAAACAAAAGCTGCGGTGCCTTGAATTTACGAGGAACATACCTAGTACAACATCTCGAGGAGATCTGAGCTTCTTCCTTTGCAACATGGTTCACGACCTCTCCCATAAGGTTGGGAGGTCCTAGCTTGAGGAGGTCTGTTTGCTGAGAGGTCTTGGCGAGGAGGTCTGACGAAGAGGTCCTTGCGGTGGCTCGATCTTGATGGGCATTGATTGGCGAAATGCCCACTTGGTGACATAAAGCAGGTGATCCAGTCTTTGTTGAGGTCGGCGTGAGGTTGCTTAGTGTTGCCCGTGATCTGTGTGACACAGAGACGGTAGGCGGGAGGTCTTAGCGAGAGGTCTGGAGGGTCAGGAGGTCCTTAGCGCTTGTGTTGATCTTGCACAAATGCTTTGAGGCTGGGAGGTCTCTGTTGAGCCTTGGAGGGTGGCTCCTTTCTCTTAAGGACTCGAGCTCTCTTGGGACTCCTCAATGAGCATTGCCTTGTTCACCATATCTTTGAAAATCGGGATAATCGTTGCCCTAACTTGAACTTTTAAAGCTGGGATGGAGGCCTCGCTTAAAGCGCCTGCCGTGCATCATCTGTAGCCACATCCTCGCGGGCATAACGTGACAATTGTATGAACTTAGTGAGATACTCACTCCTTGACATCTTTGCCTTGCTTGAGATCTCTAAACTCATTCTTCTTCATCTCAACCTTCCCATCGGGAACATGAGAATGGCGAAAGCAGCAGAGAAGTGCCCATGTGATCCCTCGGGGAATTGACATGGGAGGCACAAACGTGTCCCACCACTCACTGCGGCCCCTTCCAAGCTGGTGTGAGGCAAACAAAACCTTCTCTCTGTCCTCCTGGCGAGCAATATCCACTTTTTCTCTGTTGATCTCGGCCGAGTCATCTGCATCTAAGCGGCTCAGGGGAGCTTGAGAAGGTGGCCGGACGCGTCTTCATAAACTTCGATCAACCTTGATTGGGGGCCAGGCGGGGAGGTGGAGGGGCACAACTCTTGCTTGGTTGTCTTTGGCTCATCATAGCAATGAGCATTAGTGGTCACGACTTTCTTTGGGCCATCATTTGGTTCATGTTGACATCATGGCATTCATCATTTGAGCTTGGCTGTCATAAAGCTGTCCAAATCAGGGATCGACATTAGCCTTGGGAGGAGGAGGAGGAGGCTTTGCTCTGGTTGCTCATCTGTTGGATGGGCTCTTGAATCTGCACCATCTGCACCGAACTCTAAAGGTTTAAGAGGCAAGACAGAAAGCATAACGGGTGAGAGGGATAAAGCATCAAGATGAGTTAGAGCAGGGGAGAGAGAGATAGATCATCTAATAGGGGTGACTTGGTTAAATCCGGCAAGCCAAAAAGGCCAGGAGGCCAAAAGAGGCAACAAAACTACACCAAGGTCTACAGACCACACTAAACGAGCTCCGACAGGAGGGACCACTATACTGACCTTATTCAAAATCGGCCCTATAGAAGTTACCAAGGCAAGAAGGTCAGGTTAAACTCGAAAACAATGTTCCAGAGGAGGTAAGATCACAGAACTAAAGAAGGAGATGAGAAGAGATTAAGACAAGGTAAAAACGACCTGAAATTAGAAGCGAGGAAAGAACCACCAACAAGTTTTTAAGTTGGTTTGCTTTAGAAAATAATTTTGAATCAAGACTAACACGACCCTTCTACCTAAGGCCACGTCCTCTGATGACAGAGCTCTGATACCACTGTGACCCACCCGCGATATCATAAGAGGTCGAGAGGACCCCTTTTTTTCTTGGTGGTGCCACCCTGGGAAGTGGTAGCACCGCTCGGTGCATTCCCAAGGAGGTCTACGGGACCTCCCGGGGAGGTCTTCACGTCCTCACGGAGTGCAGGCCATAGCGGACCTCAGGAGGTCTTTGCTCGGCACCTCGGTAGCACCTCGATATATCGCTAGAGAGGTCAGCCAGGACCTCGAGCTAAGTCCCAAGGGACCTCACAGGGGGTCTGCCGTGTGTGCAAGCCAGAGCTAGTCCCGGGACAGCGAGCTAGCTCGCAAGGACACAAGCCAATATCACAACCACGAGGTCAAACAAAGATGAAGCAGACAAATTAAACTAAATAAAAAAACAAGACCTTATGGTCAAGCTTGATAACAAGAGTGCGCCCTTGAGGGCTACAAAACCCACAGAACTTGGCCTGACCACAAAGAGCCCTAAAGCTCCAACACCAAAACTTGAAGCTTGACCAACAAGCCCCACAGTCGTCGGGTGGAGGGCGTCCTAAGCGGCCGGATCGTCGAAGAACTCCTCCTCAAAGTGTGCAGCGCCACGCACTTGATCATCTTAAATGTCTGCTTTGACACGGGGCTTAAAGCCATGAGTACTTTGAATGTACTCGACAAGTCACGAGGAAAGGTATGCAAATAGTATTCATGCAAAGGCTTACCAATGGAAATTTGTATGGTTAGTTTGCACAAAGCGGTGTTGGTGACAATAACATAAGTAGATTGAAAGCGACAAGTTAAGACAATAGTACATAATACATTTGAAGTTTGAAAAGATGGAGTGAGCACCGGCTCACATCCACCACCAAATGGGGAAGATCTGATCACACCCATGACGGTCCTCACCAAGAACCACTCTAGAGCACCCACTCCGAGAGGTCCGAACAGACCCTGGACCACTACCGAGCCATCACGACCCCTCTGGAGCGGCCAAGGTCTCTTGAGGCAAAGCCAAGGCATCTCATTGAAGTGTCGATGGCACAAGCTTTTGGAAACAACTACCCCTTGCACCATTTTCTTGAGCATGTCCATGACCAAGGACTTGGCTATTGAATAGATTTTACACTCTGCGAGAGGTGTACAACTTTACCCACAATCCACGACCTCTCTAGCGGGATGGGTTCCGTCGGAACCCTTACTCACTCGAAGGTGGCTTGATCTAGAGCGCGGCAAGGCCTTACAAAGCTTTGGCTCGACTCGGGCTGCCCGCTGGGTTTCATAATCCCCTTTGGTCTAGAAGTCACTTGAGGTTATGGGGTGCCCCTCTTGCACCTGTGAATCACCACGCTCAACCACATGACCCCAAGCCAACCCATTGCTAATTATTCAGCCAGACCATTCCCATAAAATGATCTTGTGGTTGCCTTGATTGGCCAGATCATGAGACACAAAGTTGAGTCCTTAATTGTGCTCGAGCAAGACATCCACAAACCAAATGTGACTCAAGCGGGGACCCGGCCCACGAGCACCCACTACTCCTCCGGCCTTCTTGCCTCGGCAAAACATTTTGCAATTAACCACCTTAAAAGACCACCAGTCTTGGCACAATAATTATTAATGTGATCTCGCACCACAATCAACACAACTTAGGCGTCCGCCTTAGGCATTTATGCGATGGCACCAACCACGGGTTCCATAATCCAATTAGTCAAGATTATTAAGGATGAAACATGATTCTCGAGAACCACGGCTTCTAGAGCAAAGCTATATATAAACCCTCGCCCCCATGTTGGCAAATAACAAGGAACACCAACTAAATACCCAACCTAAGGCTTCAAGGTAAATATGGCAACATGACCAGAACAAGAGATAAAGGAGGCATAATAACAAGTAGGAAAGTAACTACAGCCCAAACATTTTCTTATAAACATAGCCATGCATGGTAAAGTAAAACAAAATACATTTGTAAAGCTGGGTTCAATATGATCAGCAGGAGTGCAGTGGCTTGCCTTGGTCAGCGGTGGAGAACCAATTTGGAAGAAATTTGGATCCAAGAACTCCTCGAACTCGTGATCTACACGTTAGCAAAAAACCAAATAAGCAAATCTACACTAGGCCAAGAGCTAAGAAGAGAGCGAGAAAGAACCCAAACCAAGCTGAGACAAAACCCAGAGAACCCGGAGGCTCGGCCTGGCCTCGAGAGGCTCTGGGAGATCTGCGCAAGGGTCGAGACCGGGGAGAAAACAAGGAAAGTGAAAATGAGCAAATGGTGGCAGCGGAGGATTGCCCAAGCTATATATAGCTGGAGCCAAAGTGGTTGCACTAAGGTGCGATCCACAGGAGTTAGTAAAAGGACAAGGAAGTAGGCAAGGAATGTGACAATAGCATGGCAAAATCTTGCAAAGGTGGGAGCATTTAATGTGATACAACACGCATTAAATGCTAGGAAGACTTCCTTGCCCCAGGGGCAAAGTCAAAGGAACAGAAAACAAGGGTGGCGCCATGCGGGTCGGCCCTAGACCCGAGAGGAAAGTCTGTGAGCAAGCAGGAGAACCTTGCGCAAGGGAGGTCCAAACGGTTGGATTTCGGGAAGGAGGTCCAACGATCGGGATCAAACACGGACGGGGAGATCGCAAGGCAAAAAGGAGAGCCTCGCTAAAGGAGGTGCAGGCGTGGGATCAAACCGGGGAGGTCAAGCGGCGAGATCTCAACAAGGGAGATGCAGCTGCTAAGATCTCCAGGAGGAGGTCTTAACGGCCAGATCTCAACAAGGGAGGTCGGCTAAGATCTCAGAGAGGAGGTCTTGCGGCGAGATCTCAACAAGGGGAGAATGCAGGCGGCTAAGATCTCGGGAGGAGGTCTTGCGGCCAGATCTCAACAAGGAGGTCTGCAGGCGGCTAAGATCTCGGGAGGAGGTCTTGGCCGAGATCTCAACAAGGGAGGTCGGCGGCTAAGATCTCGAGAGGAGGTCTTAACGGCCAGATCTCAACAAGGGAGGTCGGCTAAGATCTCGAGAGGAGGTCTTAAGCGAGATCTCAACAAGGGAGGTCCGGCGGCTAAGATCTCGAGAGAGGAGGTCTTAGCGGCGAGATCTCAACAAGGGAGGTGCAGGCGGCTAAGATCTCGAGGAGGAGGTCTTAACGGCGAGATCTCAACAAGGGGAGTCTGCAGGCTAAGATCTCGGGAGGAGGTCTTGGCCAAATCTCAACAAGGGGAGGTCGAGCGGCTAAGATCTCCGGAGAGGAGGTCTTAACGGCGAGATCTCAACAAGGGGAGGTGCAGGCGGCTAAGATCTCGGGAGGAGGTCTTGCGGCGAGATCTCAACAAGGGAGGTGCAGGCGGCTAAGATCTCGAGGAGGAGGAGGTCTTGGCGAGATCTCAACAAGGGAGGTCGAGCGGCTAAGATCTCGAGAGGAGGTCTTAGCGGCGGATCTCAACAAGGGAGGTCCGAAGCGGCTAAGATCTCGAGAGAGGAGGTCTTAACGGCGAGATCTCAACAAGGGAGGTCCGGCGGCTAAGATCTCGGAGAGGAGGTCTTAACGGCCAGATCTCAACAAGGGGAGGTCCGAGCGGCTAAGATCTCGAGAGGAGGTCTTGCGGCCAGATCTCAACAAGGGGAGGTGCAGGCGGCTAAGATCTCGAGGAGGAGGTCTTGGCGCCAGATCTCAACAAGGGGAGTGCAGGCGGCTAAGATCTCCAGGAGGAGGTCTTAACGGCAGATCTCAACAAGGGAGGTCCGAGCGGCTAAGATCTCAGAGAGGAGGTCTTAACGCCGAGATCTCAACAAGGGAGGTCTGGGCCCTCAAAGACTTCGATCCCAAAAGGAGGTCAGACCTTCCGATCAAAAGCGGAAAGGAGGTGCAGGCTCTTGGATCAGCAGAGGAGATCCAAGCAGCGCAAGGGAGGTCCAAGCGGGCTAAGGAAAATCCTAAAGGACTCGGGAGGTCCTAAAGGATCAGGAAGGTCTATTTGAGCAGGAGAGGTCCAAATAGGCAAGTGAAGGTCTGCTCTCAAAGAGATTCAAACCAACAAAGGAGGTTGGAGGAGAAAAGATAAACCGGGGAGCACACAGAGAAACTTCGAGGGGAGAACGGCCCAAAGGGTGAAGAACAACAGAGAGCCACAAACACGAGAGAACACCAAGAGGAGGCTTAATTGAGGTTTGATTAGGTCAAGTTAACTCTCCACATTTTCAAAACATCGGGTTAAGCTTTGACTTCTCGGCAAAACCAAATGGTTCCTTTTACTTTTAAAGCGGGCAAGAACTAAGAGGAACGGGACGTTACATGACATCATCGATATGGATTACGCCGAGGAAGTCTTGGAGCTCCTTCGGTGCCTCCTCAGCGAGGTCCGGTACATAAGGTTTCCACCGCACGAAGTTCTCGGCGTAGAGTAGTTCGACATGTACCTGGCGGATGAATGCCCTATCGTGCATCTCCGGGCCATCGATCCACTAGAAGAAGTGGCAGTGCATCTCGGGCTGCCATTACATGGGGATGAAGTTAAAAATTTAAGGAATTCCATGTTGGGAGAGGAAAATCGTCTTGTGAAAAAGCGCTTACGTGAGTAGTGCCCGCGTGTAATGCGCCCGGTAGTGGTGTGCAGGTGTGTGGTGAATGATCTCTGTAGGTTAGCCCACACACTGCTTGCGGGATCGGAAGCGTGGTGGCCTTTGAGCATCTTTCATTGATTTATTTGGGTATTGTAGTGTCTCCTCTTCAACTTAAGCCACTTTTATACGCAACATCCTTCCATCTGAGTTTGTCGAAGAGTCCATAGTCGGGTATGTATTGTGTAGTGTTGGGTTTGGTTCAACCCCTTTTATAAGCCCATGGTTGGCATGGTGTGGTTAATTTCATGTAGAGTAGAGAGTCATGTCTTTTAGTTACGAAAAATTTGAGGAGGTAGAGTGTTGTCATGTCGATCTCGAAATGGCGAGGCATAGTGTTATCACGTCTTACTTTGCGATGAAGTAATGTCTTGCTTTGCAATCTTGTCTTATCGGTCTGAAAAATTTGGCGAGGCGAGTGTTGTCATGTCTTTCTTTGCGAGTCTTGTCTTTTCGGTCTTAAAAGTGGCGAGGCTTTAATTGAGTTGTCAATTCGATCCGAAAAGGCTAACCTAAACCTAAACCCTAAAGCTAGCATAAAATTTGTCTCATTTGGTCTTATCACCGCGGAAAGTTGGCCCATGTGGTCTTCTCAGTGCGCAAAGCTGCCCCGTGTGGTCTTGGCACTGCAGAAAGTTGACTCCTTTGGTCTAATCACTGCACAAAGCTGCTCCGTGTGGTCTTGTCACTGCGCAAAGCTGCCTCGTCTGGTCTTGTCACTGCGCAAGGCTGCCCCCATTTTGTCTTGTCACTGCGCAAACTTGCCCCGTTTGGTCTTATCTATGCGCAAAGTAGCCAGCCCCGTCTGGTCTTGTCATCTGCAAGCTAATACATTACTCACTTTGTTAGTCTCCCCCCGCGGGGCTATAAAATGCATGCCCCACACTCCGAAATTAAGACCACTCAACCCTTGAAACTGCAGGAAGAAGAACCTTCTCCGTCTTCTGATAACTATACGATGGCGAGGCGCCTAGAGACCCGATCAACAAAATCGCGAAGCCAGACCTTCTCGTCGAAAGGAGAGAGGACTTCGGCCCTAACTACTAGTTGATGCCGAATAAGCGTGCTCAACCGGTATGGCCGAAATGCAAACACGGGGAGGATGCTATCGTGCAGGTCATAGACGACCCTTTCGATGGTGGACGGCATTTCTTCTGATGCCCATACTCTAGGGTAAATAGTTTTGTTCTTGTTACTGCTAATACATCCTCCGTACTAACCGTCCTTTGTAGTAGATGGCGAAATGCAACTTCACCCGCTGGATCGATCCTCCCCATGAACGACATGTTGTGAGGTACGTGGATGTATTGTGGAACAGAATCTTTGATTTGGAGGCGCAAATTAGCGATCTCAAGGAGCAAAATGATGACTTCCACCAGCAGATCTGTGTGAGAGGGGCAATGAGGAGGTCGTGAACATAGGAAGTTCCTATGATCCCACATCTTCTTTGTGCCAACCCTAATTGCATATGTGCGTGCCACTACAACGACGGGCCGACCACGTCGAGGCGCCCAACTAGAGAACACTCTATGTGGGTAGCGAGAGGCACCTTCTACAATTAGGCACGGCGAGAGAAGCTTGTCGTCGGTAGTGTCCCCATACATGCGCACTTATGTTCAATCTCCTAAAGCATGTAACTAAATGGTGGGCGTGTTATTGCGGTTTGCCTTTTATCGAGTTGACATGTTGCATCGATGTGTCGCGTGCTTTAAGTTATATGCATCGAATAAATGAGTTGGGCGACTTGGCGATAAATCTTGCCCGAATAGGTAGAGGGAATACGTCAACACATAATACAAGTTATACAACAACGGTAGAGGGAATGCATAGACAACCATGTCATAGTACCTCTGAAATACAATCGTAAACACGTAATATGTAAACCCCCATCTTGGCCACTTTCATTGCGTGTGACCTCCGCGCAATGCCGATCTTGTCGAGGATTGACTATCGAATCCGTAACCCCGCGTTGATGTGCATGCGCAAGGAGTATGTCAAAGCGTCAAACCTATAATTCAGGTAATAGTACGCAGACATTTTCAAACATGATTTTACGTACCGCGAGGTGCACGTTCCGCGCTAAGTGCAGAGGGTAGAAGTCGATCGGTCTTTGCCCCGCGAAGCGGGGAGGGTCGATGACATGCACCGGCTGGTCGCGTGTCTGCGAAGCGTACCGGTGAAGGTACTCATCGTCGCCTTTGGGCGTCTGGGCGATCTTCGCACACAGTTTCGTGGGTGTTAGCCCAGCTGTGCCACCCACGGCTCCATCTTGGCCGGCCACTGTGTCCTGGTGCCACCCCTCCTACTATGCCTGCGAAACGTACCACTGCAATTAGAAGCCACCGTTACAGAAATATCAAAAACATATGTGAACATGTGTTGCATGTAACTCACGCGTGGGTCGACTCAGGCACCCTCGTCCCAACGGGAACTGGAACAACTTGGCGGAGGACGAACTGGCGCATCACCCTGTGCACTGCGTAGTCCTCGATGAACACGTCAAAGACGAGCTTCCTCTGCGTCCACCAGTACGCCCGGTCGCGCTAGCACAGTGAAGACACCCCGCGGGAGCACGGGCCTCCGTCTCTGACGGAGATAAGGCTCCCAAAGACTGCGTTGTCAATGGTGAGGACGGTCCGGTTGCTCCACAAAGTGCTCAAATGCGACGTGTGACCTGCGATGTGCATACCGTACTGCGGGCGAGCAGTGGTTACAAAGGATTACATGTCTGTTGAAGAAAAGATATAAGGAAGTATGTACCCGTCTACGGCACTAAAGGGACCCTACGGTCGGTCGGTCCACCGTGTCCCCATGGTACATGTCCGCGCCGTGCGGTCGAGTCTACCGGCATGGGCGTCCAGAGAAGCGCTTCGAACGACCACAAGCTGCAGCGATGAGGGGGCGACTGTGAGGATAGATGCGGGCCGTCCTACAAAGACGATCGCACATGCCGTGATGCGTCGCGGCAAATCTGGTGAGCCCCAACTAATCTCTAGCTCCTCGCCGTCGCCGATGGCCATCGCGTACCACGAGGCGGGCGTCAGCGAGTCACCGTGGCTCTTGGTAAGCGATACCTGGCGAAGAGCCCAACAGGTATGCCTCCAGTGCCACGACACACGGTCCGCGTGGAGCTATGGGACAATTAAGCTCGACCTCTGCAGAAGCGAATAATTAGTAAGCCCGTCATATGGCTCGCCTCAATGAATCGCTAAACATGGAAAATAGGTAGTATCGTGCGGGCTGCGAAAGCCACCGCAGGGCGGGCCATGCGGTTGCCGCCGAGAAGTCGAAATGAGGAATGACCTCCGCCCCAAGAACCCCTCGAAACACCTTAACAGGTGTCGCGCCCGATCGTCGGGCCGCGTCAGCGACAATCAGGGCTCCGCGATAAACAAGCCGAGCGACATCGCGACATCATCTGTAAGTAGGGGCCATCTCTCGAAAGGGAGGTGGAAGGTGTGCGTCTTGGGCATAGCGGTCCACCGAAGCGATCGAGGCGGACGGTCGAGCAGGGAATCGTCGTGGACCGCTCGGGATCGACTGGACCTCCCCATCATCGTCGACGGACCGTCGTCCTCTTCGGTGGCCTCTACCATCCGTGCGAGAGGTAGAAGGCGAGCGGCTCGAAGCATACAAAGCACGAAGAAGTAAGTACATAGTGCGCATACGATACAAAAAAATGGCACATCTTGCGGACAAACCTCTCTATCCAGCGTGGGTCTAGTCTCCAAGCCCGTCGGGGTGTCCGCATACGAACCACCCCCAACTCAGCCGCGTCATCCCCGCCAACCGGATCACGGCACACGACATTGGCGGCGGTCTTTGACGTCGACCAACCGGTTCAGCAGACTGAAATGCCAATCCGAACCACTAGGGTCTTGAGCCATACCTTCAAATTAAGAAATTAAAAGCATTCATATTACTTAAGCATTTAAATTATATTCCAATGAGAAATAAATCATATTTGATATGTTCTTAGTGGCACCTAAAGACTTTGCTCCAACACAATGGTAATACATATACAATTTCATGAAACCCACGTGGTAAAGACATAATTTTTCCTCTGAGGCTATGTCGACGATCGAATCGCCGATCTTCTGAAAATAAGCGAGGAAAATAGCGTGGAATATCACGGAATGGAATGGGGGTCGCTCTTTATTGATATGAACTGGATTTACAAGATGTGGCTAAGTACTACTGAATTACCTTGAATGGAGGAATGTAACAAGACAATCGGACTTAGAATATGAGTCTAAGGTGATTATCTAGCTTCTAATTCCACCGCTTGAAGCCTGTGCATATCTTTGCCTTGGCCTTGTTTTGTGTGTCGCCTATCGCTCTCCTTCTTGTCTCTGTGTTTTTTTCTTGTGCTTCACCTTTAAATAACTTCGAAGAGTGGCGATTACTCTGGAGAAGGCGTCCTGGTGAGCGTTACGTGACCGGAGAACGGTAGAAGTTAGCAATGTGCTAACTTCCTTGCGTTGCTTGTGAAAAGCTTAACCATAGGGTGGTTAATAGTCGGTGTCTCGAGGGTTGTACCGTCGCATGGTTTGGAGCGTATAACCGTGTTCCATTCATCATACGATAAGAAATACCGGTTCATTAATTTTACGGCGGTTATCGGTGGGGATTAGGCACAAAGCCTCATCAGGCGAGTACCCGATAAGTAACCTCGAAATACTAACGACCGGGGAGGTCGTCGGTCTTAGGGTTACGACCATGAAAACGTATGGTCTTTTATTATATATTAAAATAATACATAGATGTTTTAATCCAAATCGAGCTATATTACGTTAATGCTTGTACCGCTACTATGGATTACGAAATATTTAATACATCATCGTTACTATGCACATTTATAATGGGTGAAGCTTTCAGGAAAAAAACAAAATTTTACATGTTTGACAATCCTCGCGTTTGAACCATGTATCTATGATTCCTTAATCAACCAAAACTATGAAGTAAATGTTTTCAATTCTTTATTATACAAAAAATACTTGTATTTAACATTCTATAAACTAGCATTTGCGAATGCAGGTTATCGACATGTTTATATAATACAAAAGTAACATGTTATCATTCATCTAGCAAATGCGCAATTAAGCGCGACAGCGGAATAGTACAACTAAATTTATTTTTACTAACTCATTTTTCCTTTATACGAACTTCTAAACTAATTGTATTAATCATGCTATCTCTAAACATTTGCTAACAATATGTCACTACACACGATGTTGCTCGCTAACGTACCATGGTTACTAATTAATCATGCCATCTCTAAATATTTGCTAACAATATGTCACTACACATAAAGTTGCTTGCTAACCTACCATGGTTTTAAAAATAAACTTTTACAAATTAATACTACAAACTTACCGTCCTAGTAAATCGATGCGAAATGAAAAACCTCTTTTTCCTCCTCTTCTTCTTCCCTCCTCTTTTCCTAGTAAATCGATCACGAAACAAAAACCTCTTTTCCTCCTCTTCTTCTTCCCCTCCTCTTTTTTTTCCCTCTCTTTCTCTCTTTTTCTTCTCTGCTCGAGTTGGAATCCGTCGATTCGCTCGGTGGAATGGCGAGGGTTGACGCTTGTGTGGTTTTATAACCGCCCAAGTCGCCATATGGTTGGGCGACTTGGGTTGGCTTCAACCTATTAAGCTCGCCGTATGGCGACTCTCTTCAAGTCGCCATTCCATGACGCGACCTTGCCTCGAACTTTTAAATCGCCGTTCCATTGGGCGACTTGAATGTTTGTCGCGATCGCGATTAGGCGACTTGCACGACTTCGCCAACCGTCGGCGACAGGATTATTACGTAAAAAATTAAGCGGTATTATTTACGTATTTCTGAATAAAAATAGATTATTTTAAAAAAATTCGGTGTGCGTCGTGAACCCTGCGTGGCAAAGGAAGGATACATGTCTCACATAAGCTAGACAAAAGCGTGCGGAGCGTGATTCGTATTTTTAGTTTTCGAGTCTATTAGGATTTCTGATCGGTTTCCATAAGGGCCGAACCAGAGAGTCTATATAATTCGAACCAGAGAGTCTATATAATTTTGGTACTCGTGACTTTTTGGGGACCACGAATATGAATCTATTATTTTGAGAGAGAGCTATCGCTTGTTCTTCCTAGGGTTTGACATACGGTGCAACCTAGAGGGGTGGGCGTTCTCAACCCGTTGTTCTTATGATTCCTTGTGTTTTGCAGAGCAATGACACGTCTACTTTGTGTGGTCGGTGAAGCGGGATCACGGCGTGTGGTTGGGCAAATTCTTTTGTCGCAGTTCTTTGTTTTGTGATGGTTGGCGCCATCGGTTGTCGGGTTGCACGGATCCAACGTTATCAACGATCCTCGTCGTGAAGATCGGGCATCCCCGTATCATCTTGGTATCGAGCATCGGTTGCCACGGTAGGATCAATTTACCCGTAGTTAGATTTATTTATTTTATCCTATACACAAAAAGCCACAAAAAATCCCTTTAGCCCGTTGTTCAGTCTGATTTTCTTTAGTGAGTTTGGTTAGATCTTGATCCATTAGAAACTGTGTCTAGTCGCTAATCATAGTTTTTCCCTTTGCGTTTCTTGTCTCTGTGTTTATCAAAACCCTAAAAAAAAATTCGTTGGTTTGGAGTGGCTCAAAACCAGCGAACAAAAGGAAAATTCCGCTGCTATAGTAACGTGTGCTGCAGCGCACGCATCGAATACTGTTATTGTCTACTGCTGCAGTTCGTGTGGTGGGCGCCGCCGCTAGTCGGGAAAACAAAAGGGAACGCTACAGCGAGTGCCTCATCTACACACGCTCTCTGAGCGCTCTGATGCGCGATCTCTGCTTGCTTGCCGTCAGATTCTGGCCAGCCCACCAGCACCCCAGCAACACTAGACGAGGTCCTGCGCATCTCAGAGTGCTGTTGCCCAGTAAAATCCTTGGCAAAACGTCTGCCTGACCAGGCCTCGGGGCGCTTGATGCGCGCCACATAGCCCTTCGTGGATGTCTTTAGGGAGGGACTGACCTTCCTTTTGTGACACGCAGCGGAGGAAGGGGGCGTAGACGCCCCCTTTGTAGAGCTCTCCGGCGACCATGTAGTAGTTTCTTGCTCGGCAACAAAGACGCTTTGCTTTGGCCGGGTCCTCTGGTTCTTCACCGGCGAGGTACTTGATAATGGTGTCCCGCCAATCTGCCGCAGACGTCGGGTCCGAGGCTGCCACAGGAAGCACTAGGCGTGCAACCCCTTGCGCTTCGGGCGGAGCCCCTTGTGCTTTGGGCCCAGCCCCTTGTGTTTCGGGCACAACCCCTTGTGCTTCGGGCACAACGGACGGTTTCGTGAGTATTTCGTAAAAAACATCCACGGGGGCCCCTCTCTGACACTTGCCATCTTTGCCAATTTATCCGCTGCCTCATTGTTACATCTGAGGATTGCCTGAAGCGGTATCTGAGGAATAAATTTGCCGCTTGTTGTACCGCGGCCAGGTAACGGTTCATCTCGGGGCACCTTGCCACGAAAGTCTTGTCGAAGTGGCCTGCCACGATGTAAAACCCCAAAAATTAAATCGGGAGAGAATAATTAAATCGGGAGAATGTTTCTTTTAGCAAAGCGATTGAACAGAGAAAGAGGGTTTTAATGTAATACTCGATTTATTCTCTAAAGAAAGCGTTCAAAAGAGAAATTAGACATAAAAGGGGGGTTTGCGGTTCTTCAAGCAACTTGGGCCTCGGGCCTTAGCCCAGAGGCCCATGAGGGGCCGGCCACCAATAAAAGGAAGGGGAAAACCCTAGCCACACTGTAGCTACAGTACCGCCGCCG
Source organism: Phyllostachys edulis (assembly GCA_036346405.1). Taxonomy (NCBI): domain Eukaryota; kingdom Viridiplantae; phylum Streptophyta; class Magnoliopsida; order Poales; family Poaceae; genus Phyllostachys; species Phyllostachys edulis. Next base: position 26,047 of record JAYEVD010000332.1, read on the forward strand.
TCACTGTAGCATTACTACTGTAGCACGCCCACTCTCCTCCATGGTGGTGCCCCCTCTCCTCCGGTGCCTCTCCTTGCCGCCGGCCAAAGGTGCTGCCCGCTGCCGGCCATAGGAGGAAGAAGAAGGTGAGGGAGAAGATTATCTTCGCAGGAGTTCATCATCTTCCTGCGATTCTTCAAGGGTAACATCGAGTTTCCTCGCTGGTTGATGTGTTTTAGTTGCAATTGATTTCGTTTGGTAGATCGAGTATCAACAGTCAACAGTCGATAGATCGCGTTCTGTCCAGCAGATTGGACGACGGTTTTCATGTCTTTAGATGCAGAATCTGGGGATCCAACCTCTTAGAGATAGTTGGTTTATGTCATTAGCTTTCCGCGGCCGCCAAGAACGCCCAAATCCGATTAACGGTCAGAAAGTTATGAATTGTTTAGTGCCACTGTCCTGTTAATCTGTCAATATCCTGACAGTCTGTAGAAATCTGAGTTAATCTATTGGTTAAAGACGAAATCAGAGGATCTCGTTATAATGAAAAAGATGGGTAATTTCCTCACCTTTCCAGAAAGCTAAATAACTTAAGAATTGGACTTTCGTAGCAAAAGTTATGATAATTTTAGTGTACTGTCCAGAGAACCCAATGTGATAATTGATGTTCTGTAGATTGGCTTGGTAGGGGCAGTAAATGGCAGAGTCAGAAGGGCTCCCCAACTAAGTTTATTTAGGTAATTTAATTATGTTTCCAGAAAGTATTAGAACATATTATTTGGACTCCTGAGCAGAAAGTTATGTATTTTAGAAGTTGACTGTCCGCAGTGAACACCAAATCGATCGGTAGAAATTGGAAGATTGAAAACGCTTGGGAGTTTAGCGAGTTCAATTGTGTTCTTATTTATGCTTTTGGTCCAGTATGCTTGTCTTAGTTTGGGTTATCATTATGTTCAGGTGGGAGCGTGATCCCAGGGCAACGCCCTCTTGGCGTCCACCATTCTCGCACGATTGAGACAAGTATTCGGGTTGTAGAATAATTATGATTGTTTGCTGAGATTGATTGTGTCTTGTTCATAATAGCCATGCATGGATGTTAATGTGATGAATTACAATAGATCTTGGTAAATGCAAGTTATGGTTAAAGCTTCTGTGTATGTTGTTAATGCTTACATGTTATTATGTACACGTTGAATTCATATGTTTGGAAGATGATGTCATTGTACATATGCATGTAGTAATAGTTGAGGTCCCGTCATGTAAATGACGGCTTGAGGTCCCACATTCGTGGAATGTGGGCAATGAATAAAGAGGTCCCCATCATGATGATGATGGGCAAAGGTCCCTATACTTGTGGAGTATAGGCTCTTGGTCCTGTGCCGAGAGAGCAGTGTAAGGGTATACATCGACGGTTGTATACCGCATTACCGATAAAATGCGAAAAGAGATAAAGTTTAAAAGGTGCATTGCATGGTTGCATTACATAAGCATGAAGGTTATGTTTAGTGTAATGCTTATTTTCATGGTCGCATTACATAAGCATGAAGGCTATGTTTAGTGTAATGCTTATTTTGGTATATTGATGCTATATTGTGTACTTGGCTTTAGCCTTATTGATACTTCTTTGAGTCTTTGGGCTCACTCTTGCTTTGATGTGTTTTAGGTACCATTGGCAAGAACGACATGCATGGGAGGAGTAGTTGTTTGGATGCACTCACTATTACTCATCCTTAAAGGCATTTGTCAATTAGTCTTTATTCTAGTAATAAGCAAACTATTTGAGAATCACATATGGATGGTTGAATGTTTTAAATTAATTGTAAGGAGGAGAATAGCAAGTTTTGATTATGCTTAATAGATTATCTTGCATGCTTGAATGATCTTGGATATTGAGATTATTGTTAATTGTTATAATTAATTCTTTGGAACCTCGGTATAGTTAACTATACAAAGGAGGTTCTGTTGAAAAATTTGGTAAAAAGTCTTAGTAGTATTGTTTAATTTAATTTTAGTAACATTCTAGGCTCAATGTTGAGCTGGGGTGTTACACACGAGGCGAGAATCGCTTTTGATGAGGATGCGCTTCGCCCCTAGGGCTCTTGCTTTGCGGAGGCCGAGCAGTAGTGCTTCATACTCCGAGGTGTTATTTGTTGTCGGAAAGTCAAGGCGGGCAGCGTGTGACGTGGTCCGTCCATCTGGGGAGACCAAGATGGCCGCGGCGCTGGCTCCGTCTTGCACCACAACTCGTCTGTGTACATTATCCACGGTGCCTCGGTTGTGGCCGAGGGATTCTCTTCTGCATGCGGCGTCTACTCGGCCACGAAGTCCGCGAGGGACTACGACTTGATGGTGGCTCTTGCGACGAAGGTGACGTCGAAGGGCGCAAGCTCGGCCGCCCACTTGCCTATCCGGTCCGAGGCATCTTTGCTCCGTAGCATCAATACTAGCGGGTAGGATGTCCGTACTGTGATGGGGTGCGCCAAGAAGTAGTGACGGAGCTTCCGTGAGGCCATCGGCCAGGCATACGCCCGACCGAACTCGTGTGTCTTGGATTTTGGCCCCCTGCAAGGCCTCCGAGATGTAGTATATAGGGCGCTGACCACCGCGCTCTTGGACGAGCACCGCGCTCACCGATGTGAATGCAAAGCAATGTATAGTAGAAGATCCAGCATACCGCCGGGCTAGTCGGGCTTGACAACTCAGCGAGGTCTTGCTTAAGGTCTTGACGCTTCAATACGGCGGTCGGTCGTCCAACGGAGCAGCTCCATTCCTGGAGTGTTTTGAAGAACGGAGGGCCTCTCTCGGCGAGGACGAGAATCGGCTAAGAGGCGAGGCGGCCCGTCAACTTTTGCACTTCGCGGGCGTTGTGCGGGGGCTTCATCTTTTGGATGGCCCTGATTTTCTCGGGGTTGGCCTCAATGCCCCTGTAACATCCCAAATATGGGTGTGTGTTTCAAATGTAACCAAACCGGGGTTTGTGTTTCAAATGTAACCAAATTTAGAGTTGTGTTCCAATTGTAACCTATTATGGGTGTGTGTTTCAAATGTAATTAAATGGGTAGAAATTAAAAATTTTCTCACATCTTGAAACTCTTGAACTTTTCTATAATTCTTGTCAAGAGTTGTGGAGTTCAAAACCCAAACCTCCTATTGACTAAAGTCAAGCCCTTATTCAACTTTATCACAAATCTTGTGCCAAACTTTGAAAATAATTTTCCTTGGTTCTAGAGATGCTTTGTGACCCCTCTGAAAAATTTCATAATTTTTAGAAATTATTTGATAAATTTTGGAGGCAAGTCAAACCAATTTTTCAATTGGTCAAACCCTAGAACATAACCCTGCAGAATTTTTGGAGAAAAATGTTGTGCATAAAAACCTCTAAAAATTTTATGCAAGGTTAATCCTGGAGTGAGGAAGCTCCAGTAAAAATTTTAGAATTTTTGGAGTTAGTTTGCTACCTCTAAAAATTCTTCCAAACTCAGCTTTCAAATTTAAACCCTAACTGGTTTGTACTGTTCCTCGGGCACGAACCACACTCGGGCTCGAGCCAACTGACTCGGTCGAGTCAACTATTGCACTGGCGCGGGCGTGGCACACTGGCGTTGCCAACCGTTGGATCTCCATCGACGATCACGCTATGCTACTTTGTCTTGACTTCGATCAGCGTGTGGGCCGTTGGATGCAAATCGAGCGGTGGACGTGTCGTCGCCTTCCCGCTGGCAGCGCAAGGCCGTAACGAGCAGCGCCATGGCGTCTTGCTGGGAGTGGGCAGCGTTGGGTCACCTCCGCGTCCTTGCAACGGGTCTCTCTGCGCGCATTTAATGCACAACGTGCTGCCGCCCCTGAAGTCGCCTTCCTTTGCCCTCACCTTCTCCCATCGCGCTCAAATGCTCCCATGGCAGCGGGCTTGACGGTGGAGCATCTGCCCGTTCCCTCTTTCGCTCCCTTGGCTACTTAAGCCCTTGGGTTCCTTTAAACACTCCCCAGCTCTAGCTAGCCCCCTCGCTGCTCAAGTGAGCTCATTTCACCCGAAGCAATCTCAGCCGCCATTGTTGAGCTTGAGCTCTCCAGTGAAGACAGGGTTCCCGTGGTTCTTCTTCAAATCCTTTTGCGTCATTTTGAGCCACTAATCCCCTAGAGTAAAACCCCTCAATCAATTTAGGTTTACTTCCATAGGAGCGGCTTAATTTGGAGTTTGGTCCCCTTCGGCCGAAAAGCTCCCCCTTCTTCCTCACGTCCGGTAAGGGTCTTCTCCTTTTGATTCCTTGCTCTAGGAACATCTCTGAGTTGTGTTGAGTCTAACCCCATGATGCGGTCATGCTCAATTGGCTCAGGTCGTCACCTCCACTTCTTCTTCTTCGGCACCAGCAAGGCTTTTCGTCGCTGGAGCAGCTCGGCCCTCCTCGGTGCTTCCCAACGCTAAGGTAACCTCCCTAGTAGCCCCTAGTTGCTCGGGCACCCGCTTGAATGGACTGTTGCGGAGCTTTCCTTCGTGTTTGCTTTTGGCCGTGCGTTACCGCGCCGCTCTCCTCCGGCTCGCCGGCGTTCTGGGCCACCTCCGTCGAAGTGGGTGGTACCGTTAGACGTGCACGGTTATTGCCGACCTCAGACTGGCTTTGGTTCGCGCCGCCATGCCCTAGGTCGCCGGCGGTGACCATTTCTTCGCCGTCGGGTGCGTTGTCGGACGGAGCCGACAACTGTAGCAGCTCGTTAGGACCGTCCATTTCCAGATCTGCGGGCGAGATTTCACGGAGCCTGCGCGTGTGCACTGTGTCACATTGATTGTGAGCCGTCCATCTCGCGATCGACGGTCCTTAGTCGCTGCCCCCGTTCGCGCGCGCGAGTTCCAAACGCGCCGCGCGCGATTCAACCTAGACCGTCGGATGCAACATCAACGGCCCACGTTCGTTGGATCCACGCGGGCGCCGGCGCGTTGCCCCGTTCATCTTGGGCGTCTCGATGCGATATCGACGGTCCACAATTGTCCACGTCATTTCGGAATTTAGGATTTCGAGGGAATTAATTGTGAACTGAAAAAGGTAATAAACTTCAAAAATACATAACTAATTCATTTTAGCTCCATTTGAGTTGATTCAAATTTTGTTAGCTCTGGTTTGAACTGAGCTTTAATCTAAAAATGGTTGTAAGCTTAGTTCGGCTCCAGAAAATGATTGGGTAAATTGGATTAGAAATAGGCTTTAATTGTTATTCTAAAAATTGCATTTAACTTTTAAATTGCATAAGTAATTCTCTATAGATCCTTTTTGAGTGAATCCAATTGTGTTGGCTTCCTCTATTACTGTACAAAATGGTGGAATAGGTTTTAGGCATGTCACTATGTTTCAAAATCTTGGTGGGTGCATTTTGTTTTGTTCTAATGTGCATGTCTTTGAAAAATCATAGAAAATGCATTCTAGCTCCAAATGAGGTGAACTCAATTGTGTTATTCATCTCATGAGGTGCTTTACTTGCCATAAAAATCCCAGGTGCAAAACCTCTTTGGAAAATTGTGCTTGAGAATTTAATCGGATGAACAGTAACCGATTTGAATTTTCTAGCATTTTCCAGGCTGAGCAAAATTGTTTTGGCCATAACTTTTGCATTGAGAATCCAAATCAATTGGTTCTTGCTGATAAATTCCTTAAAAATCATGCTCTTGCTTCTATAAAAATTTCAAAGCATTTGGAGAAAGTTTGCTGTGGAGTCTTTTTGGTTTTCCTCGTTCTTATCGGTTCTTTTTCACTTTTTCGTTAGGTGTCCGATGTGAGTGCGTTGATCCCGTAAGTGACCCTTTGCAGCATAGTGAGTAGCTCCAGCAAGGCAAGAAGTTTGATCATGTTTAATCCCATTACTTTCAAAGTCTAATATATTGTTTGCAAAGTGTATGTATGCATGCTCTATTTTGTTGTTAAATTATTGTCGATTAGTTGATCCTATAGATGCATACTCTGTAGGTAAATGTTCAATCTCTACTACTAAGCCTAGGAGTATCTTGCTATGATTTAGAGTTCGTTGGATGAGCTCTTGTCACTTAGTAGATTACGTGTTGATGTTGCTTAGAAATGCTTAGCTTACGGTAGAATTGGGCGGTTATCGACTTAGTCGATAACTTTGATCACACAAAAACTATTATTCCATTATGTCCAGCACTTGTGCTTGGTTACTTTGTAAAGAAATAAAATTGAAAACAAAACTATTATTGACTTGGGCACAATAGATGTTGATGTGATCTCATGGTGTGTGGAATGGTGCCTAAGTCCCCAAGGACCGAATTACTTGCGCCATTGATCCAAGCAATTTTGCGTGCTAACCACACGAGAGGATATGGGACTCCTCTTGGCTAAGTACTTTGGGGGTGTTAATTATGAGTCGATGGTGGTTAAAATATTTTTGTAGGGATTGGGAGCACTGCAGCTTGCTTAGGTCAGTGTTAGGTGTATCCTACCCTTTGGGTTGTCGCGACTCTTAATTAGCATCATCCATTGGAAATGTCTCAGAGGACTTAGCCGCAAGGAGCATACCAAAGGAAGTGTACTTAATTATGTGGCGAAAAGACTGGTCGGCGACGTGTGGGTACATTGGTACACCCCTACAGGGTTAAATCTATTCAATAGCCTCATCCTAGGTTATGGACAAGCTTGGTTATTTCTAAAGAATTAGACTACAACCTTTAATTAAAACTTGACATGGGTGGTATGAATGGGTAATTCATGCTATTGTTGTGTGACTATTGGGTTAGTCACTTCCTGTGTTGTTGTTGTCATCTGTCTATTGTTATTATGTTGTTATCTCGTTGTTAATTGCAAATTAAAAATGAATTGCAAAACTGCTTTGAATCTATTTAATTATTGCAAATGAAAACTTGCTTTATGCTTAAAACAACCTACAACCTCCACTTAAATGAGCTTGCATGTAGCATATGTATAGGCCTGTTACTCTACACGTAAGCGAGTACATTTTTGTACTCATTTGATTTGCTTAATTAATTTGTTGCAGAGGAGGTTGATCCCCTAGGGTATCACTTTTGTGAGATGTGCGGTAGATTTGACGACTAGGTTGGCGGCCCGGTCGGTTGCCTTGTGGGCTATAGGCAAACCGTATGGCTTTTGTTTATCGCCATCTTATGGCTTTTGCTTCCGCTGTTATTTAACTCTCTTAGTTGTTATTTGGCCGGTCGGCCCCTTTTGTAATAACTCTATTATGTATGTCCTTTGTTTAATCTAGTTCGTGCTTTGGTTCTATGTCTTGAATGGAATTGATGCATGATTTTGTAAAAGGGGTGTGTATACTGCATTTCTGGGAAGTATACATATCTCGAAGACACGGGTTATTTTGTTTGTGATGCTAGGGTCAATGGTAGACTAAGCATTACAAGCCAAATAAGCCGGGGTCCTCACAGCCCCTCTCCGACACGAGGAAACCCAGGAGCTTGCCTGGCTTCACGCCGAATGCGCACTTCTCTAGGTTGAGCTTTATTCCCTCTGCCCGGAGGTTTGCAAAGTTCTTGAAGGTCCTTCGTGTGTGTTCCCATGAGCTTGCTCTTGATCAACGTACGCTTCTACATTGCGGCCCAGCTGGTTCGCTAAGACCTTCGCAATGAGGCGGGCAAATGTTGCCCCCGCATTCTTGAGGCCGAAGGGCATGCGAGTGTAGCAATATGTTCCTATGGGCGTGATGAACGCGGTTTTTGGTTCGTCCTCCTTGGCCATGTGCACTTGGTGGTACCCTGAGTAAGCGTCCAGGAAGCTCATGAGCTCGTAGCCCGAGGTGGCATCCACCAGCTGGTCGATGCGGGGTAGGGAAAAATCGTCCTTGGGGCATGCTTTGTTGAGGTCGGTGAAGTCGACGCACATGCGCCATTTGCCCATCTCTTTCTTCACGAGGATGGGGTTGGCTAGCCACTCCGAGTACTTGATCTCGCGGATGCCCCCCCCCCTTTTAGCAGCTTTGCAATCTCTTTCTTTGCCGCTGCGAGGCGTCTGTGGACATGTGCTATAGCTTCTATTTCTTGGGTATCGCGTCGCTTCGGAGGGTTAGCCGGTGCTCAATTGTTCCCCGTGCTACGCCGGGCAGGTCCTCCGGTCCCCAAGTGAAGACATCCGCATTGCTGTGGAGCACTTCGAGGATTGTGTCGCATGCTTCCATGTGCAGGTCCGACCTGAGGGCCACCGTCTTGTCTGGCGAGATGTCCCTTAGGGGGATTCTTCAGAGCTGGCCTTGCGGCCTGTGCTTCAGTGCCCACCTTGCTGATGGTGGTGCCGCTTGATCCTTGTCCGGTCCAACTGTGTGGACGTGTCGGGCTGGGGATAGAGCCTCGAGCTCTATATGTTTTGCGAGGTCTTGATCTCCCTGAACCGTGACGATGCTCTCCGGGGCAGGGAGCTTCATGCACAGACAATTGTGGTGAGCTATCGCGCCGAAAGTGTTGAGCATGGCCCGGCTGAGGATTGCATTGTATTAGTAGGCCATTTGGACCACATCGAATGTGACAACCTCGGTTCGGGATGCGAAGTCATCGAACGTGATGTACCAGTTGATCTGGCCCAGCATCCTGAGTCTTCCTCCGGCCTAGCGGTATACCGGAGGGTCAGGCATCTGGGAATCATCATCTTGTCGGCGTCCACAAATAGGAGGTCATGCCGAGCTCCCTCCGTCGGCGAGGACGCCTACCTCGAAATCCGCGATGATGGCGGAAATGACGAGGATCTAATGCGAAAAATACACCCCGCGGGCATCCTCAGGCCCGAAGGATATGGGTATCTCAGCGTAGCGAGGCAGGCTGGACACGGGGTACGTTGCCACGTGGTGGATTTGCCGGGCATACATGCGTCGCTGCCTTTTCGAAGGCATACTGAGTGAGGATCCTCCGGTGATCATGTTGATGACCCTCTGCTGGTGCTTTTTCTGGCCTCCTTCTATGTAGGGTCTTGGCGGTGGTGCGGGGAGCCGATTGTCGGTTCCTCTCTTGTTATTTGGTTTGGATGGTTGTTCGCGGCGCATGTAGTCATGCATAGCCACGATGCTGCGGCATTCGTTAGTGAAGTGCGTTCCTTCACAGTGGAAGTCATAAAGCAGCGCTGGTCCGCCGGTAGCTGTTATCTGGTGGCGGCGGCGCATTGTCGCGTCTGCGCTGGCCTCGATCAGCGACCGCGTATTCCCCCTTTAGGCTGTGGCGCACCATCAACATGGTATACTCCCTGGCCCTTCTGCCGATAATCATTGCTTCGTGGCTTGGCGGGTGCCCCGGCTGGGGCTGCATTGGGCGCTTCTTTTGCAGGTGACATAATTGGGATGGAAGTGGTGGGTGCTCCTCTTCGAACACTGTCTTCTTCTGCCCGGGCGTACTCTTCGATCTTGTCAAAGAGCTCTATCACCATGCGGACGGGCTTGCGGGCCAGTCTCTCCAACAAGGGACCCTTCCGGAGCCCGCACGTAGCTGCGTTTATGACGGTGGTTTCGTTGACTCCTTTTACTTGACACCTGACCTCCGCAAACTTCCTGAAGAAGCTGTGGAGGGATTCGTTTGGCGCCTGTTTCACCGCGAACAGGTACCCCGCGTCCTTTGGCTCCGTGTAATTCCCCTGGAAGTTGTTGCGGAGGAGGTCCCGGAGCTGCTCCGACGCGTACATGGAGCGAGGGGGGATGGTGAAGAACCAAGTCAACGCGACGCCTTTGAGCGCGAGGGTGATGCTCTTCGCCTTCGTGGTGTTGTCTCCTCCGGCCGCCTCGACGGCGGTCTCGTACACCCGGAGGAATTCCGAGGGGTCCGTGCGCCCTTTGAAGGGCGTGACCTCCGGCATCTTAAAGCCTGGTGGCCAGCGGGCCGTCTCCAGCCCGACACTTAGTGGGGAGTTTGGGTCGCCCCGGAGTACTGGTGCGTGGGTTGTAGGGGTGGGTTCTGCTCCGTTCTGTGGCAATTGTCGGAGCGGGGCCACGATGGTTGTCTCCGATGGCTGCCGGAGGTCCGTCAACTCTCGTCGGAGGACCACCAACTCTTGCTGGAGCGTTTCGTACCATGCTTGGCTTGCACCCCCGTGCGCCGAGTTATTTGATTCCTCTTCCGAGGCCTGGGCAAGGGGTGCACTTGCAGCTGAAGCTCTGCTTCTCTTGGCCCTCGGGGTGATCGGTGCTTGCATGACCATCGTGGCGCTTACCGCCAAAGCCTTGAGCCTGGCCCTCGTTTGGGGGTCCATATTGGGGTGTAGGTTTCCTGCGTGAGGTTAGTGCTTTGCAGCTTTCCTGCTGGTCCCTACGGTCGACGCCAACTGTTGTAGCTAAAAAGACTAAAGCAAGAGAAGAGGGGATCCCTGACCAAGGGTCCTCGAAGAGGGGACTGGTGACAGGAAGCAGATGTGCTTATATTTCAAATCAGATACCAAAAATACAACCCTCTCTCTCTTTCATGGGGGAGGTGGCTATTTATAGCCTTTCTATGGGGTACATGAGATTACAAGCCTACCCATTATAGGGCCCTATGTTGGTAGGGGCTGCAGGAACTTTTCCTACCCCTAGGCCTAGCTTCCGGCTCATGGTGGCTGTCTTGGGCTTGGTCCATCCCACTGATGCACCCGGTCCAGCGGCACAGTAGTTCCTCCGGACCCCCTCGGGCCCTGGGGCATTCGGAGCCCTTCGGACCCCTCGGGACCCTCCGAAGCCCTCCAGCAGCCCGGGCCATCTGCCGATGTCCGGCGGGGTGTGCGCTTCACTGTTCGCCTGGTCGTGGGGGCCGGTGTGCCCCTACGACAGTCAATTTGTTGAATTGGAGTAATCAAGCAGCCGTCGTACCACCACCAGTTCATCAACATTCTAAGCTATTAGAGTACACGAGGACCCATCCGTCTACTTTCTCTCATTCCTTAGAAGCCTTAGAAGTATAGGACTGGCTTTGATCTATGGAGAAAAGGCTCGTCATTTCCCAGTGCAATGATAAGGAGAAAGTTCTCTATGCCACTCAACAATTGGAAGAGTTACATTAGATTGGTGGGAAAACTACTACGCCGCCCATTAGGATGAGCAAACCATCACATGGGTAGAGTTCACCGCCGCTTTTCGCCAACAGCAAACGACTTCAAGCAAGAATGATCAAGAGAAGCATGTTATTCCGATGTCCTATATCCGATCTGGTCGTTGTCATTTGAAGTCTTTGCTAACCAAATAAGTTAGAAGATAGTACATGTACCCATTATGGAGAAATATGCCATAGTGCTGATGAGCACAAAATCAATTATTTTAGCAGCAAAGGGAACCATTCTATTGGAGAATGTCCAATGAACAAGATTACATGTTTCTTTTGTGAAGGCAATGGTCATTGTCCGAGCCAGTGCCCCTTGTATTAAATGTTGACTTCTGCAACACAATATCAGTGAAGGAATTTTTGAGCCGTTGTCCTGCAGGCATTAGAAAAAATAGACAAATCGTTGTCAGTACAAGATATGTCAGCTGAGGAGTTAAAGAAGCAAAATATTGACCATAGCAACGAATCTCAAAAGAAAAGCAAACCAGTACCATCAGTACAGTGCTTCGAGTGTGGTAAGCAATGCCACTGGGCCATGAGATGCCCAACAAAGCGACAAGCTTCAACCTTTAAGAAGGATGGTCGTTCTGCCACAGTTTTATCAGAAAAGTCGCAATGGCCGACACGTTTGTGCTACAATTATCATGAAAAAAGTCACTACAACCGCTAGAATCCTTAGAAGAACTAGTCACCCACTCCAGTCGCAAACAATCCATAAGTCATTTCAGTCAAAATTGTAATACCCAGAGCATGTGATAAAGCATCAGGTTCCGTTTGTCAAAAAAAAAAACCTTCAAAGAACAATTCAATCAACGAAACCCGTAAGAACCACAAAAAATCTCGTGTTCCTAATAGAGCCTCGACGAATGGATAATGGAGTAGATTAAACGAAGCTCTCAAAGATCACTATTGAAGCGAGCAGCCGTGAGAATTACCCCCGGCCCCAATCCCTCGCCATTTGTTTGGGCTATGCGGCGAACGGGCGACTACCCACCGGCCACCATCCCTGACCATGTTGAATTTGTTTGGTAGCCTAGCTACGGTAAGTGCCCGCAGGAACTCATAGTACTGATCTACTACTAGGTCCGGAGCGACCGTGAGAATGAAGAAGCTTTCTGACCTGAGGAGAGAGATGTTCACAGTAATGCAGAAAAGGTGCTCGATGGAATGCCACGGCAGGATCGCCTGCACGCAAATGCTGTGCTCCACGCGCTCGCGCCCGATGCCGTCGGAGAGGCAGGTGGCAACCGCGGGATGCATTTCGCGTCTGGTACAGCAGCCTGCGACGACGAGCAAGAGCACGCCCCGCCGTCGCGGCGCTGGTACCGCGCCGCCTACGCCAGGCTTCTCCGGCTCGCCGGGTCGTTGCGGGGCGTCGAGCTTTGCGACGGTAGGTTGCGTCACGCTGCTACGGGGTCCGTTGTGGCTGACGCGCACGTCGCTGCCCGAGTGGCCAACTTCGACGCCCTCGCGGGGAAGTTCGCCGCGACCCAGCACCAGCCGGCGCTTAAGGCGATTTCGCTGAGCTCGCTGACGAGGGTGTGCGACGTGCTCGGCGTGTCGGCGCAGCTGAGGAAGAGCGTGCGTCCCACCATTTGCCCGCAGGTGACGCAGCACCACGTCTAGCAGGGCTTACTCGAGGAGGTGCTTAGGGACCTGCAGGCCGACATGGGCTCCTTGAAGCGCCATTCACCGGCTATCCAGATGGCGAAGCAATCACTTCGGCCTGCGCCAGCTTCCTGTCGTACACCGCCGATGCGGCGACATCCTCGTCGCCGTCCTGGATGCGCCCGACGCCGTTCAAGAAGCCTACGGAGGCGCCACCGCTGGCGAAGAACTAGGAAGAAGTGCTGGACATGTTCACGGACCTGGCAAAGAGCCTAGAGACCGACGCGCGGCTAGCGGGGCATGCGTAGAAGGTCGAGGCCATGAATGAGGGGCTGTACCAGATACGCGACATCGTCGTGGAGAGGGACATCGGCTTCAAGGAGGCACGTCGGCAGGAGTGCCTGGTGCAGAGGAAGCTATCCAAGAGCCTGGGGCACTCCTCCAGGTGTCTATATGCGCTGCTAGTCTTCTACCTCTACAGCACAGTCCGGGATGTTGAGTTGCATATCAGCAAGCGCCTGTCAGGCAAGGGAGAGTAGAATGTCACTGTGCATGCCGCAAAATTCCTCATCAATGGCGATGAATTGGCGGTCAGGAGCGGCGTCAAGCAGCTGAGCCGCACTCTGGGTGTCTTCAGGTTTGTCTGGGAGGTGGCAATTGATGACACTGGTACTAACAATGACAAGGATGTTATCGTCAAGAAAAACAAAGGTGTGGAAGCAAACGGAGTATTGAAGCTGCAAGGGCATCCCTGGGGCTTTGGTGTTGAACAGAAGGTTGTCACATACAGAGGGGATGTGCATCAGACCCAACTGCCCTGAATTTCCATTTCTGCAACATCTTATGTAAAATCATCCAGCTTCTGAACATGACTTGAAACCCGTACGCGTTCAAAATTGATCATACGAGGGGCACAACAGATACTGGTGCAATCTGAAATGCTACTCTTTTTCACTAGAGCTCCTTTTGTGAATTTGTATAACGACGATGCGACTGCATACTGTGGGGGAAGATACATACGGAAAGGGCAAAACAAAACATGGGACCCCCTTTGTCCTCCTACCACCATAACTTATGGAACATCTTTTTCTTTCTGTATACAAAAGATAATATTTGGAAATTCTACAATCTTCTTGGAGAATCGAACGCTTGTGCTTTTAGGTTAGAGATTTCAGAAATTTTTACTGTTCTAGCCCTGTAGCGACGATTAATTTCAAAAATAACCCTCATTCCCCATAATTAGCAAGAATGACCCTTAAACAAGCATGCATCGCGCGCTTACACGGGGCGGTAGGGACTGCCCTCGCCATCGGCGCAAAGAGCACTGCTCGCCCCGGCAGTGCTGCCCGCCGTGTCTTGAATTTCCCTCTGATTTCGCCCTTGCGCTTTGGCACCAAAGAATCTTGGCGTTATCGTTTTTCGCTTTGTTTTCTTTACATCGCGTCCGTGTTTTCGTTGTCTTGAAAGTGCGTATATAAACGAACAGCGGTCGACCGACGAGCTCATAAGCACAGCGCGCGTTCCGATTAGTTTAGGTAAGTACGTGTTTAATTTTTTGCTTATTGCATTTTTTACCATTAAGTACGTACTTAGATTTCGCTAACTGTTAGTTTTTGTCTATTTGCAGCAATGGCACGTACTCTACCACCTCTACTTGAAGCGGCATGGGACGGCAAGCATCACTGTCACGCTTGGATTGATGGCGATGGGCCACCAACTCTGGTGACACGGGGACCGAGGGAGACATGGCCGCTGGACGAGTGGTATGTTTCGAGGCTTCGTCAATCCGGGCTGATTGCGTTCGCCCGCATGCTGAACATGGGGCAGAACTTCCTAATTGATGCCTCTCTTCTTTCCGCCTTGGTTGATCGTTGGCGGCCGGAGACCCACACGTTCCACTTCCGGTGGGGGGAGATGACGGTGACACTGCAAGATGTCAGCTTCATTACCGCCTTCCGCTAAGTAGGCCGTGCAATTGTTCCTCCGAGGTCGCCGGACCGAAGGCGCGTCTCCATCATCGTTTGCCGCCCTATCCCGTGAGATCAAAGGGCGTTCCACACGGTTGGTGCGCGATTTATCATGCATTGCCCAATTGACGAACGGAGGAGGTGGTTCAATGCCACCTTATTGCATATTTGTTGTTTATATTCGGGTGGATCATGTTCCCTAGCACGCAGGGGACATGGTGTACCCGAAGTTATATTCACCTTGCAGAGTCTATCGTGGACGCCCACGATGAGGACGTGCGCAAAGATGATTAGGGTTCATTTGTCTTGCAGGCGCGACGATCATGCTTTGTCTTGACGCTTGGCAGCTGTCGCCTGAGATGAGAGCCTGCCGTCTCCCAGTTGCCACATTTATTCTGACTATGGTGGTGGGAGCACTGGTCGGACGGTCAGACGGTCGTACTTCAGCCCCACCCACTACCCGCACACACAACATTTCTATGGTGAGGCGGACGAGGAGGATCTCGTGGAAGGCCCGACCATGGGATCCCGATGGATCGTTAGCAAGATGGGGTGGTCTAGGGAGAGTCGCCACATATACCCCGAAGTTCCACAATGAATTCGAGACCGCGACGAGAACGACATAGTATGGGCTCCTTGGACGGATGCCCACGTGGTGGCACGGCCCGACGACTTGGCTTGCTATGCCACCGAGGATACTGGCGTACTAGAGGACAACTTGTCATCCTGGTGTTCTCCCACATGGTTGAGCCGTACAACCCTAGCGGGTGATGAGGCGCTCGAGCCGCACCGGAGATCCCCCGCTCTAGGGCAACCGCTATGTAGGCGTAGTCACTTGTAAGTACATTGCATTGCTTAATAATATTGTAGATCCTTTAGTCATTTGTTATATCGGTACCATAATTTATTTATTTTGTTCCACTTTCAGCAGATAAAGAAGGGCCGCAGAAGAGCGATGATCAAGCTTCAAACGACAGTAGTGGGTAGATGCATGGCGCATACCACCGATTCGCTTTCAGTGAGGAAACCTGTACCGCACGATGAAGGACTTCGACATGTACTTGGAGTGGTGCGCTGGCACACGCGACGAGATTGACAGCGCCCCGCCCGACATGCGAGATCCTAGTCACGCATGGCGCTTGCACTTGGGGATGAACCCGCACGCGGCGTGCGACGAATGATGATTGATGCGTTGAGTACGTAGTAGATTAACCACCCTCCGAAATAGGGTTAACTAACAAAATTTTGTTTGTTCTGTAACCATGCAGGTGGATCGTTTGGAGATCGTTATCGAGCGCGGCCGCCGGGAACTCGAGCGGGGTACGAACAACACAGTGGACCGCCTTTTTTCGGTCTTGAAGACGGTTATTGATGATGTCAAGCAGGTCGTTCGTAACATGAGCTGCGGAAGGCCCAGCGATGTCGACTCGAGGCATCGGACGGAGCGTCGTCGCGTACCCTCGCCCCCTCCATCTTCCCGTCCGAGCGAGTCGACCCAGCGGCGCAGCAGCATGGGCGGCGGATCGTCCGCGCGGTTGCCACGCCAGGACTCCCTCGCTGATGCCATCCTCATCTCGGAGGGACCCCACGCGATGTCGTCCTCATCTCGGAGGGACCCTACGCCGATGCGATCCTCATCTCGGAGGGACCCTACGCGGTGCCGTCGTGCCACAGAGGCACGAAGAGGACATTCCGGAGAACACGGACGTGCAACCCGAACCGCGGCGGATGTTATCCCTGATTCTCCTTGCGCTCCACACTATTGGACAATTTCCAATGGGCGTCTGGCGCCATGGTATGAGTCGGGCACACAATGTACCTGCGCGCTGTTCACCCCGCAAGGTGAACTGCACTCGGCAGTTCACCCAGTCCATCCCGCAAGCTGAGCCGAGTTGGTGCCCCGCCACGGATCCTACTACGGATCCTAATGATGCCCCCCTGTACGCCGACACGGCGGTTGAGGAGCCTCGCTATGACCTACGGCAGAACCCACGGTCACCTGATAGGTTGACGTTTCCACAGGAACAGATTCGTCAGAGACCTTTGGGAGGAACACGGCGCGGAAAAGCCAAGACAGGTACTATGCCCGACAAAGATGAGGAGCAAAGCATGAGCGATAGTAGCATTAGTAGTCTATTATATGTTGTAACTTGTGCTTCATTAAGTGATTTGTAATCCAAGCAGAGTGTGCTAATTGGAATGTAATTGGACACTTGTACTTCGTTATCTATGTCAGTAGAACAATTTTATTCTCATTCATCAAGGACTGCGATGCATAGATAACGAGTGGACATTACAATCTCATTACACACTGACGTTCTACTTGGCAAGAACAAGATATAAAAGAAGAAAGACCGCAAAACTAACTATCTTAACTAACTTCTGAAGCAGCTTCTCAACTCTTTCCATCCTCTCATGTAGTGTTTGAAGCCTTTTCTCTTCACTTTGCATGGGTTGATCGAACGCTCGAGGCACTGCACGAATTGCAGTAACACCACGGGAGTCTTGCATTGGTTCATCGGACGCCGAGCCATTGCATTTAATTGCAAAGAACACCACGGGAGTCTTCTTGGAAGGCAGCAATTTGCATTGCAATATCTTGAAGCACTGGGACAGCTTCGTCAGCCCATTGCCAAAACCGACATGTTATGTTCTACAAAAGAATTGCAGTTTCAAATGAAAGTAAGAAAACCCGGTATGTACAACGCAATTCATTCGTGCTGATTTTGCAGAAGTTACCGAAAGATTTGAACACTTCATGAAAACTCGGGACGGATTCGTTGGCGTATGAGAGGTAAACACATTAACCGGATCCCTGCAACGAGGGCAAAGCAGCTGCTATCGTAGTGATTATAATTCTCTGTTCACTCGAATGTTCAATGAGGCCGAAGACATCTTGTTTTACACTGCAGAAAAGGAGAAGAGGAAGAGAAGAGTGAGGTGAATGGCAGCCAAAGCATCCATATATAGCGTTGGGAGCACGAAGGGGCCACTCTGCGGAAAGGAGGACGTGACCGTGCAGTGTGGAAAGCAGGATGTGACCACTATCTGGAAAGCTAGATGTGACCACTCTCTGGAAAGCAGGAAGTGACAACTCTCTGCAAAGCAGGACACGACTACTTTCTGCAAAGCACGACGTAACCCAAACGAAGCGGTAATAATAACTCGAAGCGGTA
Source organism: Phyllostachys edulis (assembly GCA_036346405.1). NCBI lineage: Eukaryota > Viridiplantae > Streptophyta > Magnoliopsida > Poales > Poaceae > Phyllostachys > Phyllostachys edulis. The sequence goes on from JAYEVD010000332.1 coordinate 43,794, forward strand.
ATAACAACTTGTTACATCGTAGAAAGCAGTGCAGGTTACAACGCAAATCATTACAACACTCACATCACTACAACACTGACATGACTCAAATACACCGGATAGCTTACAGATACTAAGTGGCGCCGGAGGAAGAAGGTCTACTTGGGCAGTTCCTGATTGAGTGCCCACAAGTCTTACATAGCCTACACCTTATTGGTGTTGGCCGATCTCCACGTTGGCTCGCATCCATGTCGTTGCGGATGCGCCTTGACTAACGCCTCCCACGGCCTGGATGCCACAGTGCTTCATTCGGTGACCACTTCACTGCTCCCGGCCATAGGTCCCTGTAGTGGCTTTCCACACCGTAGGAGTTGAACTCCCCGTTCCAAGTATCATACAGGTGTCGTATGTCGTAGTACTCCGACATGTACATGCTAGAAGATTGGTGAAATCTGACACATGCAAAGATATACGTGGGAGCAAGGCTTGTGCGAGGAGTTGAGGCTTGTTGCAGTGCAAACCGCCACATCGCCTATGGTGCAAACATGCTTCCGTCACCTCTCATGTGGCCATAACGTGCTTGTCCATAAGCGGATCTCGAACTTCCTTCTCACGCCATCCATTGTGATAGCTACATGGGATCGGGCCTTGGTAATTTTCTTCTCCATGTAGGCAAGGGTAACCTCCGAGTACTATTTTCCTTCGTCCAAATCTCTGGCCACAAGCATTGCTCGATTCATGAAGTAACCGATCAGACGGTTCCATGTCTCGCCTACAACAGCGGTGATGGGAAGGGCACGGACCCTTTCAACACACATCGCTGTAGACCTCGGACATGTTGGTTGTCATGATGCCATACCGAGCACCATAGGTGTCGTGAAGAAGGACCATTTCTCATAGTCGGGGCATGCTCGCCATCCACTCAACGAACTCACTTTGCAAGGCGCTGGGCCGTAACTCCACTTGCACGGCGGGTTTCGACCTCAAGCTCTCACCACACGGCATCGAACTTGCGCTCTAGTTCTCAGAGGCGAGCTTCTTGAACTTCTTCATGAGGTCTTTGCTTCGAAGCGTGTGTGGAAGTTGGCGACTAGATGCGCATGCACCAGCGTAGGCGCATGTCATTCCATTGAACGGTGCCCTAGTACCGCTCGCATGGTGCGCAGGCGGACAACAACCCGCAAGATGATCGGTTATGACGCATACACATTCGCCGATCCCTTACAACATGTTGCTTTATGTTGGCTAGAAACCATAGCCAATCGGTGTTCTCATTCTCCACAATTGCAAAGGCAGCGGGAGCAATTGGTCGCTGCCATCGCCGCAATAGCGGTGAGAATGGTGCCCTTGTACTTCCGCAAAGGAAAGTACCGCTCATACTCGGGGCGGGACGACAGTGGTGGAAGCCCTCGAATGCCGGGCCAAAAGCCTAGAAGACTCGATCAAGGATTAGGGAATTTGGGTTGTTCGACAGGTCGGGCCTGTCGTCCCTATTGACGCATGTCCCCGGATTAGCATCCGCAATTTGCTTCAAAGATTTCGGGGACTAGGTCGACGCCCTTGTAGGTACCGCACAACCCTTCAAGGACCTTCCACTTCGCCGCCAAACCTCATCAGTAGCTAACGGCATATCCTATCAGATTCGCCACGTTAGTCATCGAACCCGGCGAAAGCGGTCAAATCGGCGATAACCGCATGGCTTACGATGCTCGCGATGTAGGCCGAGGTTACATTCCTATGCGTTTGCAATGGCTCTGAAGCTCACATGTGTGATCCGTCCACGATCAGGATGCGGAAGGCCGTTCAACTCCAGGAATCTCACAGACGGACTTTGCTAGGGCAAGAGCTAAGAACACACTTAACTATGTAAGTATCGATTAGACACGCACATAACAGAAGACATATATTAGTTAGTACAACCTCATAGATGGTTGAAGATACATCAAACAACGCTCAAACTCACATGTACACTCGGTAAGTCCGATTGGTCTTCACCGCGAAACTCACGATAGCTTGCTCGGGCGGCCTTGTGTGGGAAATGTTGCCCCACAAGCGGGGTGTTCAGATCGAAGGCCCACGACGACTCGTGCTCCCGGGCCGTAACAAGGGAAGAGGCCGCAGCAATCCAACCGACTTGGAACATAGTCCGGTCGGTCGAAACAATGCCACCGACGATCCCGCCTCATCGTCGGCTTCGCCTCGCTGGATTGCGAGTCAAAGTCGATCCTCATCTTCGTGGCGGTGCGTTCTGACATGACATCGATAATCTCGTGACAATCAACACGAGCATCCCGCCATCTATCCACACCTTCATTGGGTTGAAACTACCAAATTTCCATCAATCGGAGCATCTGCGAACGACGTCGGGCGCTCTCGAGACCTCTCCCGCCGCCAACAAACCAAAGAGGGGGACAAGAGCGCCATCGCTCCTTGAACAGCGCCCCGGAGGATTGAGTAGATAAACAAAATGGACGACACCATGGGTCGCCCATAGATCGGAGCGTGAGGATTGCTAACGATCTCTATGTACTCGCCCACATGCCATCGCTGATCACCTTCGCCAGCCCCACAACATCTCGCCGTGTGGTGGGACCATGGTGGCGGTGACCGCTCAGACATTATCTTGTTCCTAGCGACGCGTTTATCAAACAACCGCGAATGCACCGTCAGAGCTCCAAACAAATCGACGTGTGCCGGGTTGGGAACGTTTAGCAAGGCGCGCTGGCAGCTGGACAAATCAACTCCGTCTAGACCAGCACGCACGTTACCATGGAACACGTACAGTGTCTCCATTTCTAACAAAAAAATAAGACAATATTTCAACCAACACATAGCATAAGAACCATACGTGCGTTGCTGAAATGAACTTACCGTTACGACGTTACCGACTCTTAACCTCATACACAGAAGACTGCAAATTCAAACATGCATCGCATTAGTAATGACTTCGACAGATGGTGCGAACAAAGGACAAAGAAAAATGCTAGGTACGGGAGAGGGAGGCACCTCAGAAAGAGGGAGAGATTCCTGAGAGGAACGATCGAGTGAGTGTGTGGCCGCGCGTTTAAATAGCCGAGCACCGGAGACACAACGTGGCGTAGGGGGTAGGTCCCTACCGCGCCTAGCGGAGGGGGCAGATCCGTACCGCGCCTGGTGGAGGGGGCAGGTCCGTACCACGCCTGGCGGAGGGGGCAGGTCCCTACATGACGTGACCGAACAAAGTAGCTTTCTGCAGAAACGATGCAACGCAGCCCCAAGATTCGTCGTATACTTTTGCATTGTTATGTGTACTCGTTCATACAATGCATGTTTGTTCAATGCATATGGACGCTTATAGCTTAATGCACATGGTACATCGATGCAACATGTCAACTCGATAAAAGGTAACCGCAATGACGTGTCCACCATTTAATTACATGCTTTAGGAGATTGAACGTAAGTGCGTACAGAACGGGAGACTACCAAGGTACAAGCTTTTCCGCCCGTGCCTAATGGTAGAAGCTGTCTCTCGCTACCCACATAGAGTGTTCTCCACTTGGACGCCTCGGACGTGGCTGGTCGTCGTTGTAGTGGCACGCACATATACAGCTTGGGTTGGCACAACAACATGTAGGATCATAGGAACTTCCTATGTTCACGACCTCCTCGTTGCCCTCTCTGGCCAAGATCTCATATGGCGGAGGTCATCATTTTGCTCCTTCAGATCGAAAATTTGCGCCTCCAAATCAAATATTCGGTTCCACAATGTACCCACATGCATCAAAACATGTCGCTCATGCGGAGGATCGATCCAAATGGGTAAAGTTGCATTTCGCCATCGGTGCAAGGACGGTTAGTATGGAGGATGTATTAGCAAGAATATGAACAAAACTATTTACCCCGAGTATGGGCATCGGAAGAAACGCCGCCCACCATCGACAAGGCAATCTATGACCCGCACGATAGCGTCCTCCTCAGATTCGCATTTCGACCATACCGATTCGCTTGCTGCTTCAAGCATCAACGGTAGTTAGGGCGAAGTCCTCCTCCTTTCCGTGAGAAGGTCTCGCTTCGCAACCCGGCTGGACGGTCCTCGGGCGCTCGCCATCGTATGTTACCGTCTGACGGACAAGGTTGTTCTTCCTAGGGTTTGAAGGGTCAAGTGGTCCTACTTTCGAGCGTGGGTCATGCATTTTATAGCCCGCGGGAGGCTAACAAAACAGGTAATGTATTAGTTTGCATATGACAAGACCACACGGGCTGACTTTGCGCAAATGATAAGACCAAAGGAGATAGCTTTGCGCAAAGGACAAGACCACACGGGCAGCTTTATGAGTGACAAGACCTCACGGGGTAGCTTTGCGCAATGACAAGACCACACGGGCAGCTTTTGCAAAGGACAAGACCACACAGGGCAGCTTTTATGCAATGATAAGACCAAAGGATACTGACTTTGCGCAAATGATAAGACCAAAGGAGACAGCTTTTGCGCAAAGGACAAGACCACACGGGGCAGCCTTTGCACAAAGTGACAAGACCACACAGGCGACTTTATGCAAAGGATAAGACCAAAGGAGACAGCTTTTTGCGCAAAGGACAAGACCACACGGGCAGCTTTGCGCAAATGATAAGACCAAAGGAGACAAATTTTATGAGTGACAAGACCACACGGGCAGCTTTTGCGCGAGGATAAGACCAAAAGGAGACGACTTTCGCAAAGGATAAGACCAAAGGAGACACTTTTTGCGCAAAGGACAAGACCACACGGGCAGCTTTCCACAAAGGATAAGACCATACAGGCAGCTTTTGCAAAGGATAAGACCAAAGGAGACTGATTTTGCGCGGTGACAAGACCACACGGGCAGCTTTTATGCAAAGGACAAGACCACATGGGGCGCCTTTATAAAGGATAAGACCAGATGGACATGACAACAATGTACCTCCTCAGCTTTTCAGAACTAGACATGAAATTAACCACACCATGCCAACCATGGGGCTTATAAAAGGGGGTTGAATCAAACCCAACACTACACAACACTACACAATAGATACCCAGCTATGGACCCTTCGCAAACTTCTACGCGAGGATGTTGAAGAAGCAAAATTGGTTTAAGCGAAGAGGAAACAGCTAATACCCAGATAAATCAATGAAAGATGCTCCAAGACCACCACGCTTCCGATCCCGCAATATGTGTGTGGCGAACCAATAGAGATCATTCAATCCACACACCTGTACCACCGCAAGCGTATTACACATGCGGCACCACCTGTAAGCATTTCTTTCGCAAGATTGATTTTCGTCAACATTGAATTCCTTAAAGTTTTAACTTCATCCCCACGAAATGGCAGCCAGAGATGCACCGCCACTTCTTCCAAAGGATCGACGTCCGTGAGATGTACGACAGGCATTCATCCAAAAGTAGTATATTTGAACTACTCGGTGCGGGCCGAGAACTTCGTCGCGGTGAAAACCTTACGCATCGGACCTCGTTGAGGACGCAACGGCGAGCCCAAGAGTCGCCCCGGCGTAATCCATATCGACGACGCGAGTTATGAAGAATTTACATCCTTATTACGTTTTTCACTTACATCATACAATCACAGGACATGGACGACTTCGACATACCAACCCGACGTGGACAGTCCCGTGACAAGGGCAAGCGAAAGGCTCATGCGGCTGAGCCCGGCCACATAACAGATCCGGCCGCCTCGCATACTCAGATTCACGACGTGAGTTACTTAAGAATTTACATCATTCTTACGATTTTCACTATACGACGCACTAACATCATGGAATCGCAGGACATGGACGACTTCGACATACCAGCCCGACGTGGGCAGTCCCGCGACAAGGGCAAGGGAAAGGCTCATGCGGTTGAGCCCGGTCGCCACAGTGTATCCGGTCGTCCGGGCGTAATCCGTATCGACGACGTGAGTTATGAAGAATTTACATCATTCTTCCGATTTCCACTATACGATGAATTTACATCATGAAATCACAGGACATGGATGACTTCGACATACCAGCCCGACGTGGACACTCCCGCGACAAGGGGAAGGGGAAGGCCGGCGAGGAGTTCAACGCCGAGCTAGCAAGGAAGGGAAAATGGCCCCGGTCCACGCAGTAGGTCAGGTCATTACGTAGTAGTCCCCCGTCCTACCCCCATGTATTTTACTATCCCCTAAAGGTATGTGTACTTATATGGTCCGGATGCTTGTGTCGCAGTGTATCGTAGTAGTAGCGAGGATGACTAAAGCAATTAGCCGGACCATCATGCCATGTCACTATGTGTAACGTGTCATCGCATACTCTAATGTAGTTCTTGTTCCGCGGTCTCCGCTAAGCCTATATTGCAAGTATGTCTCTTCTAGTGAAATCCCATAAAGAACCATTCGCACCGACTTCATCGAGGAGAGACTCCATGTTTTAGGACATCTTCATCATCACAACGACCGCTCTCAACCCCTCCAATCACATTCTCAGATAAGCTTCATAAAGTACCTCATCGATCGTCATTTATATATCGCCAGATACGCCGACGACTTCATCGTGGAGACACTCCAATAGTCCCGACATTTTTTATATATGCGCTCAAACTGTGATTTAAACCCTACTCCTTGCCCTTATTTCTTAATGAAAGTTTTTTATAAATCTCATCGCCGATTTTTTTTTCCAATCAAAAATAATGAAATAATATTTAAATTTTTAAATTTTTTCGCTTTTTTTAAAAATATAATGAAATAATATTTATATTTCAAAATAATATTTATACTTCAAACTCAGGAGATTCGTGCATCGCCAAGACTGCCGTGTCCGGCCGGGCAGGCTGCGCTACCACCACCGGGCAGTGCTCGCGCCTGGTGCGGGGTAGTCCCCGCCGCCGCTAGAGGCGCGTGCACGCAATCATTTAAGGGTCATTCTTGCTAATTATGAGGAATAAGAGCTATTTTTAAAATTAATCGTCGCTACAGAGCTAGAACAGTAAAAATTTCGAGATTTCAAGCCATGGACCGGTGAGATAGGTGCGTGAGATAGGTGCTTGGTCGTGTTGGGTAGAGTGCATTGTTGATAGGACTATAGTTGGCTGCTCCAGCTGAATAGGCTAGATGAGGGGGTGACGGCAAGCAACTCTGATTTGACTGCCTGTACTGCCGTAAAGGGCTAGAGCTTGGCGAGACGGGCAGAGACATGTTCATACGCACATTGGATGGGTTGCTGGACAAAGAAGATTAACAGATTCTGTTAGACAATGGAAGTGATGTAAGTTACGACTTTAATAGAAGGAGAAAAGCAGAACATACATGGCAGAGATCCTGCGAGTTGATATCGAAGGAATGGCATATGTTGGTCCTAGTAAGTTTCTCATCCCAAGGTCTGTATCTCTTAGAGGCAATAAACTTCTGTAGGATGAAAACTCGATGCTTGTCTTTACCTGAAATATAAACATAATGGTAAGAAATTACAAAAGGGCACCACATTCAAACTTGAAGATAAAAAACCAATATGACGATAGTGATCAATTGTATTCCTGTTTCCTTGTATTTATACCTATCTTCCATCTAGCTCTAACTATTCATCAGACAGAAAACGAGCAAAACAAAGTGCCACTAATTGACAGTGCATAGTCATAGACAGTATATAGAAGTCGTACCTATTTTCAGTTAAGTTTGCAACATATCATTCATATTCAACTGTAACTATTGCTTTTATGCAAAAGAACTATAGATGCCGTATCCTTTGGAATAAGCCATCATCTATAATTGCATTCTATGGTGAAACTTGCTTATTACTCTATGTACTCATTCTTGCTATAAACAATGTTGTTCAGTAGATGAAGACTACATCAGTTCGGCGTTGGTCAACAAGGTCTACTTCGAGGATCGTGAAGAACTAGGTCGCGCTATCCTAGTCGATTACCTATGGGCATATGGATGAGATTCACTGAAGTTATTCTGTTTTCTTCCGCTGCAGCTTATTTGAGATATTCGTCTTCTGAGACATTAATTGTAAGCTTTGACCTTAAGATTGTTACTCTGATAATTATTGTTATTTTCCTATCTCTTAGTTACCTTTGCATTTTCCTATCTCTTAGTTACCTTTGCATATAGAATGATATTTCATCGATGTTGCCACTGTATGCACTAGCATGATCCTAGACTAGTGCAGTATACACAGATAGTCCATATTTGCATATTTGGGTCCCGACAGAGGTGGTATCAGAGCCATACCGATTATAGATCATGACCTTTGTTACAATGGCTGTTTTTAGGAAAGACTTCAAAAAACTTATTTTACAAATGAAAAATCTTAATAATATGCTATTCTCAAATTGTCTAGCTCTATATTTTTCCATTCTATTCTTTTCTCGTCTATTTTCTTCCTCACCATTTTGAGTAATAAATTGCACTCTCTCTTGCCATAACTTCTATAATTTATCGGTATCTATGCCAAATGTCAAGTTGGATGCCCTGAAGCCTTTCAAGCAACTTTTGACCACCATGCAACTAGCAATGACATCTTCCCCCGTTCAAGACAAGTTTGTCGTAAGAATTGAAGACATAGAAGATGTTGTACGTCACCCTGACTTTCCACTGAATCGTTAACAAGGACCGCAACAAATCAACTTTGGCGAAGATCGTGACCAGTCAAGGCTTCCTTCACACAAGCCATATAAGATAGATCAGTTGAGGCTCACCTTGTGTTTTGAGCCGAGTCACCAAGTTAAGTTGGAGTTTAATCGAATAGACGATTATGATTTCATTTTTCTTCTCCTATGTGTAGTTTGGCTATGAGTTTTATACTTCTTAATAGCTTTTTCGACTATTTGTGTGTTCTTTGGTGTTCTTTGGGCTTAACCTGCTCCCCAAATAGATTGTCTTTCCTTACCTTATGTTTTTCCCTCTCATCTATTAAACCGGTGAAGAATCATCGCAGATGGTTGACACTCGCAACATAGCAAGTTGCACTCGATCAGATAATACCAATGTCAATGCCAATTCCAATGGATATTTACCAGTACCTAGAGTAGTAGATTCAAGCATGTGACAATTTTTTGCAGCGTAGTGATGCAGAACATGAACAACATGATGACACAGCAGAATCAGACCGCTGCTACCATAGTCAATTTGTTGAATCAGAGTAATCAAGCAGCCGTCGTACCACCTCCAGTTCATCAACATTCTAAGCTATCAGAGTACACGAGGACACATCTGCCTGCTTTCTCTCATTCCTTAGAACCCTTGGAAGCAGATGACTGGCTTTGATCTATGGAGAAAAGGCTCATCATTTCCCAGTGCAATGATAAGGAGAAAGTTCTCTATGCCACTCATCAATTGGAAGAGTTACATTAGATTGGTGGGAAAACTACTACGCCGCCCATTAGGATGAGCAAACCATCACATGGGTAGAGTTCACCGCCGCTTTTCACCAACAGCAAACGACATCAAGCAAGAATGATCAAGAGAAGCATGTTATTCCGATGTCCTATATCCGATCTGGTCATTATCATTTGAAGTGCTGCTAACCAAATAAGTTAGAAGATACAACATGTACCCGTTGTGGAGAAATATGCCATAGTGCTGATGAGCACAAAATGAATTGTTTCAGCTACGAAGGGAACCATTCCGTTGGAGAATGTCTAATGAACAAGATCACATGTTTCTTTTGTGAAGGCAATGGTCATTACCCGAGCCAGTGCCCCTTGTATTAAATGTTGACTTCTGCAACACAATATCAGTGAAGGAATTTTCGAGCTGTTGTCCTGCAGGCCTTAGAAAAAATAGGCAAATCGTTGTCAGTACAAGATATGTCAGCTGAGGAGTCAAAGAAGCAAAATGCTGACCATAGCAACGAATATCAAAGAGAAGCAAGCCAAGCACTCATCAAGACAAAGCCGAGTGTGGTAAGCAATGCCACTGGGCCATGAGATGCCCAACAAAGCGATAAGCTTCAACCTTCAAGAAAGATGGTCGTTCTGCCACAGTCTTACCAGAAAAGTCGCAATGGTTGACACGTTTGTGCTACAATTATTGTGAAAATAGTCACTACAACCGCTAGAGTCCTTAGAAGAACCAGTCACCCACTCAAGTCGCAAGCATTCCATAAGTTATTTTAGTCAAGATCGTAATACCCAAAGCATGTGGTAAAGTATTAGGATCTGTTTGTCAAAAAAAACCTTCAAAGAACAATTTAATCAACGAAACCCGTTAGCGCCACAAAACATCTCGTGTTCCTAATAGAGCCTCGATGAATATATAATGGAGTAGATTTAATGAAGCTCTCAAAGATCACTATTGAAGTGAGCATCCGTGAGAATTACCTCTGGCCCCAATTCCTCGCCATTTGTTTGGGCTATGCGACGAGCGGGCGACTACACACCGGCCACCATCCCTGACCATGTTGAATTTGTTTGGTACCCTAGCTACAGTAAGTGCCCACAGGAACTCATAGTACTGAGCCGACGCTTCTTGGCAGGGGGAGAAACAAGCTGCTCTATTGCAGCCGCACCAACAACGATCAGTTCGACTTCCTCGTCGTGCCGACGGTTCTCCGTGCCGACTTTCTGCAGAAATCAGAAAGAGAGATATTATAAAATGGTCGTAAGTTCTTTTACGACTATTACCATATCGTAAGCTTTTTCTACGACAACCCCCTGATCGTAAGTTCTTCTACGACCAGAACTTGATCGTAAGTTTTTTCTACGATCAGTACTCAGTCATAAGTTCTTCTATGACTACAAAGTCCTAAAGATGAAATCAATTCTCGATTACCTTTAGGCGCTCCATCTGTTGGAGATATGCCCTAGAGGCAATCATAGAGATGATGATATTTCATTGTATCCATGATTTAATAAATGTTCCTTGAATATTACCTTTGTGTTGATTAACAAGTATGTGACTTGTTTGTGAAACTCTTTACTTATATGGTTATTCTAAAGTTGTCCCTAGTCGGAGTTCATGTGAGGACACACGTGAATGATGGATTAGCACATGTATCGGTTGATGACCATGTTTCACGGTGTCATAGACATGGAGATGTCAAACCAATAATGTGGACACATGTTTAGAACATGGGGTTGGACCGACCCAACATGAGACATAACAATTATACTTATGGTTCTCTCTACACAATGTGTACGCCTTTGTCCTTAGACCTCGAGATTGTCGCATGTACTTGAGATGTGAATCGACCTACTTAGGGGCTATCAAACGCTACTCCGTGAATCGGGTAGTTATAAAGGTAGCTTTCGAGTTTGTCATGAAGCATCTTTGCGAGGCATGGTCGGCCGAGATGGGATTTGCCCTCTCTACCGAGAGAGATATCTCGGCCCCTCGAGTGATCGGATCCGTAAATGCATGGCCATGCTACTTAAGGTTAAGAGTTAACCTAGTAAGGGATTCCGGATCATAGGATCGAGATAGAGTGGTCACTTGGAGCTCGACCGAATATCGTGAGGCAAAGGGATTGGCATGTACATAACGCTGTGATGGTTCGTCCGATATGATCTTTGTGTACGTTTAGGAGTTGGCACGCCTTGCTAGAGGCCGCTACCAACTATTGACCAAGTATGTATACTGCCATGTCTAAACATACGTGAACCTATAGGGTCACACACTTATGGGTGAAGCCTCAATTCGGATTAGATCCGATTAGATCGGGCATTGGGTCCTAATGGGCCTCTATTAGTAGAAGCCCATTGTAAGGGCGCCTATAAAAGGAGGGCAAGGGCGATGTGATTAGGGATGAGTTTTTCGTGACATCCTCAAACCTCGCCGCCACCCTCCCACGCCCTAGTCGCCGCGCGATCTAGTAGTCCGGCGGCGCCGCTTCTCCCGCACGTGTGGATACCTTTGAGGCGCCAGATTCGTGGCGTTTGGACGAACCGCAAGAGAGGAGTTGTACGTGGGACGCCGCGACGAGGACGAGGAAGTAGTACGACTACTCTACCCCGACGTGTTGCATCAACTTAGTACGACTACTACTCGCCTCGACGTCTTTGCATCAATTCCGCGACTTGCGCCTAGTGGTAAGACCGTGATCTATAACCGCAAAGTGATCTTGGTTTACGGGTAGAATTTTTATTAATTTGCGCTAGTGTAGCCTACCCGTAGCCCTTCACCATCTTGTCTTCCGGGGATAGGACCGCCAAAATTGGAGGAGGAGCCACGTTCGATGGCTAGGGCTTCTCGCAGATGAGCATGACCCGAGGGCCAATATCATCTTGCGAGAGGTCTGCGAGGATAAGAGAACCTTCAATAAAGCCAAATTCGAAATGAACAAAAAGAAAGCTAAAATTGAAGATTAACTTACCCTCCTCGTAGTCCCTGGTCGGGTCTTTCGACCTAGAATACCTACACATTGGATAGGCCTTCTTCTTGAGAGGACTAATACGGCGTGTGATGAAATCCTTCACCACATGCCATCCGGTAAGCCCATCTTCCTTCAAGTTTGCAATAGCTCAATGAAAGGGGCAATCCGGCCAAGGTCCTTGGGAATCGAATCCCAGGAAGAGACCTTCTACGGCTTCCTAGCTTAAGGAGAGGTCGTCCTCGAGGTGATCTCAATAGAACCACCTCTTTTTTCCACCGCCATGACGACCGGTAAACATCGAATATACTCCTCGACTTACCGTCGTGGAATTTCAGAACTACAGCCACCGGCAATTCCGCTTAACCGAGTCATTTCAGAGTAATACCGAACAACTCCAGTCACCCGGGATCCCCAGATAAGCCTCACAAAGGTACACGAACTCCCCCAACATTGTAATTGAGTTGGGAACAAGATTCACCAACTCTACTTGGAAGTATTCGAGTACTAGTGTAAGAACAGAATGAGCGGGTAATCGAAGACCACACTCACAAAATGCTTGGAAGACGGGGATTTGCCCCATCTCCTCCGACAAACCAATGTCGCCTTGCTGGAAATTTCAATCCACCTCACGAATTCCGCCTTCGGGATTCTCTCGGAGTCGACCAAAGCTTGAATCTTGGCCGCGTCCATCTCCGATTCAGCCCATTGGGAAGCGGCTCCGGCCATTTCTCCTGAAAGCTAAGGGATTGATGTGGAAGGATTGGAGAAGAGAGCTCGATTTGGTCGGCGGCGGAAAAATCAAAAGTTTTGAACAACAAGAGCAATTTGGGGGAAGATAAAAGACCTTATTCTCACCTGCGGTGAATCTTTATAACCGCATGCCCAAAGTTGAAAAGACGTAGCTACCCAACGGTTGCCAACGCTTCGGGAACTACTCCAACAGACAAAGTTGAGGGAGTCGATTGGGATTCTCAAATTTATCGCCGAGGAAGTCAGTCTGTTTTACACCTCGCTTAAATTACCTTCTTGACCAAGTCTTTTTCTAGTCAAACGCAACAACGGTTGGAAAGTTTCTACTTCCAACCATAGTACTACGACCACTCGGTGATTGTTAGATCTCCTACGACCACCTTGTAAGTCGCAAGGTTATCCCATAACTTTCTTGACTAAGTAAAATTCTGGTCAAAAGAAATATTAGTCAAGAGTCTTTCCTTCGACCACCTTTCTACGACCATCTCACGGGTCGAAGATCATCTAACGCTCCTTCCTCAAGTAAGCTATTTCTCGCTTAAGTCGGGGGCTAGATGACGAGGATATAACAATCCTCATTTAATCATTTATCTATAATTCATATTATGAGGTAATAATGACGTCACATAACTCTTGAGTATACCCCTTAAATGCTAATAACGGAGAAGCTGGAGGTCGTAAGTTCTTCTACGACCACCATGTAGTCGTGGGTCTTCCTACGACTATCCCATAGTCGTAAGTTCTCATACGACTATCCCATGATCGTAAGCTTTACTGTGATCGGTATGTAGTCGTAAGCTTTCCTGCGACCACCACCTGGTCGTAAGATCTTCTACGACCAACCCCTAGTCGACAAGGTTCACAAACATGTGGGCCTAGTCGATAAGGGAATCTTTCGCACCGTATTCAAGATACGGGCAGTAAACTATGTCATTATTCCCTGAGATAAAGGCACGATTTTAACTCCCTTTTATGATGATAATTAACTAGCGACGTGGGAACATTTTAACTCCTGCAATAACCTCCAGTAACGGCTCCACGATCTGGAGGGTTAAGTGACCTTTTATTGGAGATCCAACGGCGCACACCTTGGGGACGATATAAAAGACAAGGATCATCAGGGCAAGAGGGGGAGAGAGCCATTTTAGAAGCACAATACTCTGGTTTTTTGGCTCGATCTTGTAATCCAGCATACTCAATACATATACACAGGAGTAGGGTTGTTATTCTCCTAGGAGAAGGCTCGAACCTGTATAAAAATCCATGTATCTCCATCTCTGTGTGATTTTGAGCCTAGAGGAACCCCCGAATTAAACAATCTTTATGTAAGTTTGGTCCTAAAACACCGACAGTTGGCGCCGACCGTGGGGATCTTCGAGTCATCAGTTTTCCCTTCGAATTTTCCAAACTCTCATGCTCTGATGGCAGGAGAGTGAAACGAGAAGAACTGGTTTGACTTGGCCGATTATGCAGATATTGACATGGATGCCGGTTTCACCACGAGCGAATGATGCATCCTCCGATGGTGATGTCGCAGAAATCTTTCTCCAGAGACTTTACCACCGATGGAGTTGAGGAGGATCCTTATCCCCACAACTATACGCCCAGACGGGGAACCGCTTCTCGAGAGGGCAAGGGTCAATCCAACCATAATAAGGTACGTCCCAAAGCGGACTTTGGCATGGCGAGGGTTCCCTCTCCAAATGTCAAAGTCCACCTAAGACAGTCCGACCTGGCGTGATAACTCTTGGAAGCCGTAATTCCGGATCTTCATCAGCATCTGGTGATGCTCTCTCTCCGGCTAGCCCAACCAAGGATGCGATCGAACATGCTCTTCCTGCGAGTTCGACCATCCCAATGCAGGACTCACTTGCCGACGGAGACGGTTATAACCCGGAATTCCCCTTCCTGGAGGGGTTTGCTCTAAGTCGCCAGATGGTGTCATTCGACGACTCCTCAAGCAAGGAGGCCTCTAGCGCAAGTGGAGATCATCAACGGGAGGTCTTCATCACCGCCTCGTAGCAATAACTCTCCTGGAAATAGGGCTGAGGACACTCCCCGAAGATCACACCCTACGACCGCTCGTGGCGATGACGAGGACACCTCCAGCGATGAACAGAGTCAACACTCTAATGAACGTACGGGAAATTCTCGAGATCATCACACTCCGCTAAAGCAAGCCCAAAGGTCAGGTATGGATGATTCTGAAACAGTCCGACGGAAACGAGTCGTAGCTCAGAGAAAATTACCTGAGTGCACTCAATACCAGTTGGAGGAAGCTCAGGAAGTTCAGTACATCAACGACCTGCTCGAGAATCCCTCTCGAGAACTTGCCCGAGCGCCTGGGTACGACCTCTTCGCAGAAGAGATCACACGAAGGCTGCGAAATACGATGAGCAAGCTCGAACGACCCCGTCGACATTATTCTGGAAGTCGTGGCAGTATGACTCCATCAGCTTCCAGTCGTTCGAATAACTCACCGCACAGAGATCGCCGCAAGGTGCATCACTCCCCAATCCGGAAAAGAGTTCCTCAAATGCCTGAAGAACATAAAGCTCCAAGGAGAGGTGATCATTCACCGCTCCGACCTAGAGGCCTGCAACAGCAGACAAAATACGAGGAGTATTACCCTCGTAGGATCGAGACTTACCATAAGTCAGATTCACCAATTGCTAGGTATCGTCGAGTATGATCACCTGGCGATATCAACCCCTCTTTTATGCAAAGGAGGCGTTACGACGTGATTACCGGATGTCGGGCATTCTCTCCTAAGCTCTGAGCAGTTCACTGGCCGCCACGGTTTCGACCAGGGAACATGGAGAAATTTGATGGGTTTCAAAATCCCATCGAATTCCTTCAAATCTACACAACCGCTATTCGAGCAGCAGGAGGAGGAGAGTGCGTCATGGAGAATTACCTTCTGACTGTGCTCGAAGGGTCTACTCGATCATGGTTATTAAACCAACCAGTCGAGTCGATCTACTCGTGGCAATATCTCTGCGATCTATTGCTGGCCAATTTCCGAGCACCTACTATCACCCCGGAAAGGAGGACGACCTACACCGAATGCGATAAAACGACGATGAAACACTACGCGGTTCATCGACGCTTTGCAGCGGAGTTCACAATTCGATTCTCGAGGTTTCGAGACTCATCTCATATCGAGCCTTCAAACAGGAGTCCGCAGCAGAAGGATTATAGAGGGCATCGCTTTGAACCCTCCCGCCATCAGAGCGAACTCTTCGAGATGGTCGATCGGGACGCCATCTGGCGATGAAGCGATCAAGTGGACCAAAATCATCGACGAGATGACCAAAGACCTTAAGAGACTGGCGAAGGTAGCAAAAAGAGGGATAAGAAGGCCAAGAAATCAAAGAACAAGGCAAAATGCCAAAAGCCTCAAGCCAATGCTTCTAAGGAGGTTTTGGCCGTAAGTAATAAAGAGCCACGAATTACCAAACAATACCCCGATCGAGGTAAAGGTAAGCACCCCGAACGGAAGAACGACAAGCCTAGGTGGTGCCCTTTCCATAAAAAGGAAGGACATGACCTCCGCAATTGCCGAGTTTTCCAACGAAAACTCGAAGACAACTACAACGGCAAAGAAGCACTTCCTACCCTTGAAGAGGTAGGGCAAGTCAATGGTCGTACACAGTCGACGACAACGAGGACATGCCATTTCAGGATCCCGAGCACACCATCGAGCACATCTTTGGGGGATCATCGGCGTACGAGTCAAGACGACAGCTTAAGGCAGTCGAACGCGAGGTAAACTCCATTGACTCCCCTCTTGTCAATAAAGTACCGAAGTGGTTAGAAGTCACCATCTCTTTCGAGAAGGGTGACTGCCCGATCCCTTTGACTCGACCAGGTCGTTACCTGATCGTGGTCGAACCCACCATCAACAACTGTCGAGTAAATCGAGTGTTGATTGATGATGGTAGTTCGTTAAATATTTTATTGACGAACACCCTGGACGAGATGCAAGTACCGTGACCAAGGTAAGGCCGGTAAGATATTCATTTCATGGTATTATACAAGGATCTTCGGCCAAACCTTTTGGTCAAGTTTCCCTTCCTATAACATTTGGTTCACCAAGTAATTTCAGGATGGAGAAGATCTCCTTTGATGTGGTCGATTTCGACACGCATATAACGCCATACTGGATGACCAAATTTTGGCAAAATTCTTAATGGCAACTCATTATGGGTATCAATGTCTTAAGATGCCGTGTCCTAAAGGAGTAATCACAATTCATTGTGATAAGAAGATGGCACACACGTGTGACCGTCGATCCCTCGAGATGGTGGGTCAGATATCAGCTCGGGAAGAAAAAGGGCAGCCTTCGACCAAGAGTTCAAAGCCTAAAGCTACGCCCAAGCCGAACGACCAAGTCAAAGAGGTTCCCCTGGACCAGGAGCAACCTTCGAAGACTGTTCGCATCAGGGATACTTCCGACCCCAAGTAGGAAGATGCCCTCATCACTTTCCTCTGACCAAACGCATATGTCTTCGCGTGGCAAGCATTCGACATGCCTGGAGTCTTCAGGGAAGTGATTGAGCACATGCTAGCTTTACGGCCTGACAAAGTACCCGCAAAACAAAAATTACAGAGATTTGCCCTTGATCGACGAGATGCTATAAGGTCAGAATTGGACAAGCTACTTAAAGCAGGCTTTATAAGGGAAGTCGACCACCCAGAGTGGTTGGCCAACCCTGTAATGGTTAGGAAGTCTAACGGCAAGTGGCGAATATGCTTTGACTTCACTGATCTTAATAAAGCTTGTCCAAAAAATGATTTTTCTTTACCTCGTATCGATTAGTTGGTTGACTCTACTACTGGTTGTGAAACATTAAGTTTTCTAGATGCATATTCTGGCTACCATCAGATTAATATGTATCTAGAAGATGAAGAAAAGACCGCGTTTATTACTCCATTTGGTATATTTTGCTATGTCAAAATGCCATTTAGTCTAAAAAATGCTGGTGCTTCTTTTCAACGTTTGATGCAATCGACTTTTTCACCTCAGCTAGGCTGAAATTTGGAAGCCTATGTTGACGATCTAGTCGTAAAAAGCATCAAACGGCTTGATCATGTTTCAGACTTGTAGGAGACGTTCGACAATCTCAGAAAACACCGCTTGAAACTCAATCCTGAGAAGTGTGTGTTTGGAGTCTCTTCGGGAAAGTTGCTTGGATTCCACGATCTCTCATGCGAGGATCAAGCAAATTCCGAAAAGATAAAAGCCATTATTCAAATGCGCTCTCCATCCAAGAAGAAAGAAATCCAAAAACTCACAGGGTGTATGGCGGCTTTAAGTCGTTTCATAGCACGACTGAGAGAAAAAGGACTACCTTTCTTCAAACTTCTAAGGAAGCACGAGGGTTTCGAGTGGTCGAAGAGGCAAACGCCGCCGAGGATGTTAAGAGATATCTTACTTAGTGCTCTGCTCGTTTCGAAACCGTAAGAGACACTCTTAATTTATCTAGTCATCATGCCACAGCAAAGGAGTGCAAGATTAGTCGAGAATGTGAAAACGCTCAAGCGACCAAATGTACTACGTAAGTGAAGTTTTGCACGACCTAAGGGCGTTACCCTCAGTCCAAAAGCTTTCTATGCCCTCCTCATGTCTTCGAGGAAGCTGCGGTATTATTTTCAAAGCACAAGATAATTGTGCCATCCGAGTTTCCTTGGGGTGATCCTCCGTATTAGGGAAGCGTGAGGACACATGTCTAAATGGTCAGTAGAACTTGGGGAGTTTGACCTCCATTTCGTGTCCCGAACGGTCATTAAATTCCAGATCTTGGCAGACTTTGTTGCCGAATGGACAGATCCTGAATCTGTTCAAGATCCCCAGTACGATACTCACGACAAGTGAACGATGTACTTTGACGGGTCATTTACTTTAAGTGGCTCGGGGGCTGGGGTGGTCCTGGAATCTCCTAACGGAGATACCTTAAAGTATGCCATATGCTTAAACTTCGGGCCACTAACAACGTGGCTGAGTCTGAAGGTTTACTAGCCAAGATATGAGTCATGAGAAGGCCACGATTTGACGACTACTCTCGAGAGGAGACTCTCAACTAGTCGTGAATCAGTCGAAAAAGAGTACCAAGGTTTCTAACCCGACCATGTCTCGGTACTTATCGAGCTTCAAAGCTTGAAAAGCATTTTTTTTCGGTTTTGAGGTACAATTCATCCCTCGAAAGGATAATTTCCTCGCAGACCAGCTTGCTCGGATAGCTTCTACCCAATCACAAGTACCAAAAGGAGTCTTCTTCAAGCAACACCAGAAGCCATCTCTAGTGGAAACACCAGAGACATCTCCTATTGAGACAACCTCTCTAGAATACGAGGATACTTGGATGGATCCCATCTACAAGTATCTTCAGACGGGTTCCGTGCCCGATGATGATCTTGAAGCAGATCGTTTATCCCGAAAGGCCAAAATGTACACTTTGGTCGAAGGAGTCCTCTATAAACGAGGTACTCAAGGTGTACTCATGCGATACTTACCGCAGAGAGAAAAACTAAACCTCCTTCACGACATACACGGGGGCATCTGTGGAACTCACGCTTCCTACAGAACGTTGGTTGGTAAAGCCTTTCGACAAGGATTTTACTGGCCAACAACCCTCTATGATGCCAAAGAGTTGGTTAAGAAAGGTGTACAATGCCGTTCATAACGGGCAAATACATCAACAAGCTCAGGCCTTACAAACAATTCCTCCATCTTGGCCTTTTTGCACCTAGGGTCTCAATATCCTAGGACCGCTCCCAAGGGCTCCGGGAGGTTTCGAAGTTCTTTTTGTGGCTATTGATACGCTCACAAAATGGATCGAAGTTTAACTCGGATCGATAACAACAAAAGCTACAAAACGGTTCATGATGAGAAGCGTAATTACTCAATTTGGAGTCCCCAATCGAATAATCACAAACAATGGTAAACAATTTTCGAAAGCAAAATTTCGTGAATTTTATGACGAGTTGGGTACCAAGCTCATTACGCCTCATCACCCATCCAAAAGCAATGGGGCAATGAACGAACTAATGGCCAAATAATGCAGGAAATAAAACTCGAGTATTCGACCAGGCTGTTAAGCGCTCGGGGCTTGGGTACAAGAATTACCCTCAAGATATATGGGCGAGTTCGACGACAGCCTAGTCGAGCCATAGGTGAAACATCTTTTTTCCTAGTCTTTGGTGCCGAAGCCATGCTTCGCCAAAACTAAAGATCAGTCCACAAGGGTCGAGAGTTTCAATGACTCGGCCAAGAACAACTTCGAGCGGATGACATTAACCTACTCAAGAAAAGAGAAATCATGCCTTAATCTGTTCAATCGTGCTTCTACCTCACTGACTTTGTCGCAGTGACTTGGTATTGAGAAAATTCAATCCCGCCTAATCGAACAAACTTTCCCCAAGTGGGAAGGTCCTACACGATGGTCAAAGTTATGCGCCTGTGTTTAATACGATTGGCAATGGAAGATGGCCGGGTTCTCTCTAATTCTTGGAACATCGACTAGTTGCGCAAATTCTACGTGTAAGAGACCAACCATTCAATAAAGCATCAGGTTTTTTCTATCATTATTGTTTTACTTTGAGTAGCGCTTTGATAATTCTTTCAATTATGCCTTGGTCGAAGATCCGCCCTCGACCAGTTCCTAGTCGTGAGCCTTCTCACGACAATACCTCGTCAGAAGACATCCTACGCACCAAGACTCCGCTCATCTTTACACCGGTCAAAAGGATGGTAACATCACCTAGTCGAAGCCTTTCCTCTCTGCACGTGGTCCTGACCACTAGAAGGAACTTCCTAGAGTCGATAAATTCCTCCCTTTTTGTTACCAACACAAAGAGCTTGGGTTCAAAACATGGTCGAAACAATGTCAAACTGACTCTCAGTACCTTAGTTTATTTATTCATTCATCTTTTTGAAAAATAAATTAAACCGAGTACACTTTTCAAATTTTCTCAACTACTCTCGATAAACTGGTTTGTTTTAACTGGTTGGAGGAAGTTGCAACACCTAGTCGAAAACTCTCCTCTCTGCACGTGGTCTTGCCCACTAGAAGAAACTTCCTAGTATCGTTCTGTTTCTAACTCTTGCTACCAGAGCGAACATGTTGAGTGCATTGAAATAAGTTGGACAAATTTTTAAGGAACCCGTAAGTTTATCTAACTTAAGCTGGCTGCTCTTGATTTGATTAATCTAATTGGAGATGGTAACATCACCTAGTCGAAGCCTTTCCTCTCTGCATGTGGTCCTGCCCACCAGAAGGAACTTCCTAGTGTCGGCCTGTTCCTACTCTTTCGACTAGTTCAAGATTATCGTGATCAACAAACTACAAGTTAGCTAAACCGCTCTCTTTTTCAGAAAACCCATTTAGTACTATTTAATCGGTTTATCTAAATAAACCACGCAAATAGTCGGTGGCTAGGATAAAGTTATTAACTTGACTTCAGTTCTTAGTCTTGCTCTTTTTTCCATTCATTATCTTATAAGTTACCAACTACTCGACAAGATGATTTTTCAGGAAAAAGGAAGGATTTTATATCAACGTCAACAAAAAAAACTTGTCTTTACAGGACTCCGGTACAAACTACTCTGGCGAAGGGGATCTTATTTGCATACCCCGCATGACTAACTCGGCGATCGGATGCATTGTCGCTATTAACTGCTCCGCTTCTGCTTCAGGGCAGGCGAAGTTGTCTACGACAGGCTGTAGACTTATACTGGGATAATGAGATTTAAGGTTTGCTAAGGCAAATCTTATTCCCTCTTGAGTCGCATCCTTTATCGAGTCGAATTGGTTAGCCCTCAGAGTAGTCACCAACTCTTGCAAAGTTCCGACTTATTCGCCAATGGCACTCGAGTGGGCAGGCAAGGTATCGTCACGAGGAGTAATCCCCTCAGCATGAAGCCCACCGAATACATTGTTCAGAAGAGAAACGTTGTCTTGAAGATTGATCTTCAAAACCTTCATTTCCTCCTGATTGCGAGTTGAAGCCTCGTGGTGTCGTTTTACTTGTACTACTTGTTCTGAAAAGAATAAAGGCCAGTCAAAAAAAAAACGACCTCGAGAAGAAAACACAAACAATTACAGGTAAAGATTTGCTTACCAACGAGTTGAGAATTTAACTTCTTAACTTCTTCAACAGTAATGCAGATCCTTAAGGTAACGCTGCCCCACTCCTTGACCTCTTGGTCTTTGTCCGAAAGAGAATGAGATTTAGAGAAAGAAAAGAAGGTCGAAAGCGGTCTTAAGTTCTCAAGACTTACCGACTAGTCATTCCTGCAACTTTTGGTTTGCAGAGTTTGCCTCCTGAAACTTCTCCCGGAGGTCTTCAAGCTCCTTCCTTAGCTTCTTCGTCTCGGCTCTTTCATAGTCGAGAGAATCAGCTAGGGTCTTCTCGTCACTCTTAAGCCTACAAAGGGAAAGGGTAGACGTCAGGAAAGAACCTGGTCGTAAGTTTTTCTACGACCAAGTTCTTGTCGTAAGATCTTCTACAACAAATACTCTGGTCGTAAGTCCTCCTACGACCAGTACCTAGTCGTAAGATTTTCTACGACAAACCCTACAAGTACTGCGTAAGTAGCCAAAACATAAAAGGCTACGGAAACCGGTTACTTACCATTTCTCTGCCTGTTCGCAGAGTTCTGCTTTCTCCTGTCGCAATTGGACAAGTTGCCTGTTGTATTCAACAATGGTAACAATTTGCTCCAACGCTCTCTGCGTAAAGAAAGATAGTTAGAAATGAGAAAAGGTATAAGTGCAGATACCGAATAGCAGGCACTTACATTCATTGCCCTTCGTGCAAACGAAGACACGACCCTCGTGGGATTCCTCAATTCATCAACCTCTCGGACTCGGTCCCACCACACCTCTTCGAGACGCGCGTCATCAAAGATATCCCCTCCGTTAGGAATGTTTTTTGGGTGGACACGAGCGCGGGGTCTAAGAACTGAAGATCCCACGATGGAAGACGGCCCAAAGAAATCAGAGGTGAAGTTGGCATATTCCTCCTCCTCGGATTCGAGAACGCCAGACTCCTCCTAAGGGCTTGGAGGAACGTCTGCGACAACCTCCTCTCCGGTAGCGACGCTCGATACCTCCACAGTATCAACGCCTTCGCGTCTTGCCTCTACAGACCACTCCGTTGGTCGTAGGCTGTTGCTAAATCTACGATCACCCCTGCGGGTCGTAGTCGCCTCGACTTCACGACCACTCTAATGGTCGTAGCCACATCGGCTGCAACGGCACCCTCCACCATTGGGATGGTGGTTGACCCTTCAACCATCACATCGGTGTTTCTTCGCGTCAAGAAAAAGCAGCGATGGGTTCCTTGGCAGGAACGTCCTTAATGACGAGAGGAGCCACGCTAAGACCATAAAAAGGAAAGCACGATCAGGTGGTAAAAAGCAAAAGATAAAATGTTGTCCCTGCACTTTTGTCTCTTTTACGTACCTCCGAATGTTAGACGTGATCTTGAGTTTGGAAACAACCCTCCCTAAAGAAGGTTTCTTCGACTTTTTCTCAACCACGTCTGGTTGAGAATCAAGTTGAGGAACATCTACGACCACGTTTGATCGTGGGCCTTGATCGAGACCTGTCTCGACCGCCTCAACGGCAGCACTACCCTCGACCACGGGTACTGCTGGCGCAACCGTCTCCTTCACAAAAGACATGAAACTTTTCAACTCTCCTTCTCTAATCAATGGACAAAGCCACAGGAAGTAGAAACTGTGAAAGTCTTAATAGAAGGATACCTTGGTCTTACGGGCTTTGCGTTTGAGAGGTTCGAGCGCCTCGGCCGCCGCAACCTGTGTTACAGCCATGTCCACGGCAAACTTCGCGAAAGGTTTAACTGGGTCAAAGGAGCTCAAGCTTGAACCTCCCTTGTCGACGGCTTTAACGAGCCGACGCTTCTTGGCAAGAGGAGAAACAAGCTGCTCTATTGCAGCCGCACCAACAACGATCAGTTCGACTTCCTCATCGTCCCGACGGTTGTGGGGACCCCGAGATCAGATCCGTGTCAAGCTAAGTAATTACACCGAAAAGAGCATAATACTTAACATGAAACTAAAACGATTAAGTGCGGATAGGTGTCTCATGTTAGCTCCCAAGGATCGATGACTAACATGCACATATCCAAACACAACATTGTATTCACATCCATACACAATATACAAGAATAAATGGAGACATAAATACAACATCATTGAATAGAAACATAATACACAAGTTTGCATAAGAGGGCCATTCGCCAAACATAAATATCAAGAATAAATTGCAGCGGAAAACAAACTTAAAATAGTAGGAATAACCGAGTTGGCATGCCCACAATCCCACAAGCAACCAATTGGAGTTAAAGTCGAAGGCTCAAGAACTTTACCTACTCATGAGACTTTTCAAGAAAAATAAGGATGCATGTAAGTGTCAAAGGAAGGCTACTACACTAGTCAATTTTCAAAGATAAAGCAAGTTTTGCAATTAGATAAGCAATATAGATTTAAATTGCCATTTCTAAAACGTTTAGAAAACATGGTATAACAAAGAAGTAATGATCACCAATAGTATAATCTCCAAAATAATCAACACACGAATATACCATTCGTGACACAATTCATTCCATAACCAATTAACATGCTAACATCGCATTCAAGATATCATTTCAGATTTGAACAAACTAACATAATGACACACATTTTTAACCATAACCCAACTTATCTTCCCAAGAGCTAAGCGTGCATGCTTTCCACAAGTGATGTCCATAACCGGGACACGGCTATTGAATAGATTTAGTTACTCTGCAGAGTTGTGCGCCTTTACCCACACGATATGCATTCCTCGTAATGTCGGCCAATGCACTCTTCCTTTGGAGTGTGACTGAGGTAGCATAACGAGGCACATTGATGTCATGTCCTAACTATCAAACCACCCGAGGATGTCCACCATGGCGCATAACGATAGATCGCTGAACCACGGCTAACCCGTTGTGTAAGTAAGTCCCTATCAACTAGAGACCCTTAGGGCAAGATAAGAAAAGGGTAACATGCCCCCACAAGATTAACAACTCAAATAATTAAATAATAACAATAAGAGTTGCCAACCCAATTGTGTTTTGATAGCTAACACACAACAAATTATTAAGTCAAGCCATCGCCCATAAACCCGGCGTGTGGTTGTACGTAAGACTTGGTTCATCACACCACGCATCGTCCTCAAATACCAGACGGGCTACATGAATCCGGACCACCCCTTCATCACCCTATCACCCGTCCAAGTCCAACACATAACAACAACCCATCAACAAGTTCATAAAATTCAGATACGAAGATCTGGACATTTTCCTCAAAATTCAACATAATCAAATCCATATAATCCTCAAATTTCATTATGATTCAATTCGATCCATCGGCCGATGGACTAGCTCCATCAACCGCTATCGACTACAACTACAAGCATGACTAAGCATCGTTCTACAAATTAGCAAACAAACCCATATAACATATAGCCTTAATCATTCAAGGTAAAAAGGATAATCAACATTCAAAGGAGGGCCAATGCAGCAAGTAGGAATTTAACTACTTCTACCCATGAATATACTTTTCAACATAGCATGCAATTGAGAGATTAAAACCATACAAAACATTTTAAAATCAATAGGAGCAATATGTTCAAGAGGAGGGTGCTCGCACCTTTGCTGTACCACTTGTTCAATCTCAGTTTACACTCAATTTAGGTCTCACGAATATATCGGTATCGTCGAAAAACCTAAAGATAGACGATATTGCAATAAACACCAAATAAGCCGAAAAATCAAAATGCTCAAAAATGCATGAAAATTATACAGTGAGTAGATCATGATTTTAGATGAATTTAGGTGAAGGATTCATTCCATTTGGAGTTAGTATGTGAAAGTTATAGCAGTTTGAAAATCAAGCCAAGAAAAAAAAAAAGCTGAAAAATAGGCTACGATTCATCGTTCACACGAAATTAATTATTTGGTGAAAATTTGTAGAATAGTGGTGGGAAAAAGGATTACATAGATAAATAGAGAATAATATTATAAGATCAAAATAACTGAGTTTGTTTCATTTTGAGTTCTAAAACATTTTCTATGAATTTTCAAAGTTAAAAGAGTTTTCGATGTAAAATTAGTTCTTTTCGAAATTTCTACCACAGTGAAATACTTTTAAACTTGGGCTAACCTAGCCTCTGTCATAATCAAAATAGCCTCTCCAACCACACAATGCCCGCATTCACGACCTTCCAACTATACAACATATCCGATAAATGTACTAAATCCACCAAGTTATGGGCATATGACTATAATCAATTCCATCAATTGTTCTTTGCTAGACTAATTAAGCTAATACTAACTACTAGCTCTACTAGTCTAACCTCGGCAAGTCATAATCGCATACACCAAAATTCACACCGATCGAGATTTATTTGATTTACCGATACCTAATAAGCTTAACAATTGGAATAACACATTCAACATCTAATAGTTCACTAATAAATCAATGTACATCCATCTCACCGGACTAGTCGTGTACGACAACTACTAATCCAATCACATATGCGCCTCTACGATCGACTAAAAATCATTTATCCACTAATTCAAAAGAGGCACAATTCCATCGACTCGGCACATAAGACTTATCTATTAATTATATGACAAATCCGAATATTCATCCGCAATCAAAATAATCCATTCTACCATCTCCAAATTCTAGCACAAATGACTCACATAACTATTACTTAAGGCATCCGACCACTTTGCTCATGATTAAATAAATCATCCGATTCAACATCCATATTTCCTTAATTATCACATAAGCTATTCATCAAGTAATAATTCATAAAATTCTTATGCGTCCTACCTCCAAAAATTATTAATCCAACATGAGGGAAAACCTCCAATTAATTTATCATCCAAGGTCACCACAAATTTCCATACAACTCCAAAATAATATCATCCGATCAAATAATCCAATCATATATTTAATCTAGCCTCCACCGATCAATAAGATACATATTCCGCTACGACGATAAGATTATTCGTATCTACCGACATACATCACAAGAACACGCCTATGCATAAATAAGACATAACCGGAGAATTATACCGGTCTTAAGAAACCAAATTATTTTTATAATTAAAACATGCATAAATAGATGCCATGCTTATGACTTATATGCAACATGCACAACTAATTTCGTAACGTAGTAACATAATTTAACGCTCAGGATTTTACCACGGCACTAGGTGTGCGAATCGTCACCGGGCGACGCCTTCTCGGCTCAGCGTCCTTGTCTCACTCGCGCCGGTCGGTGCCGTCGCTCTCGTTCGCGCTACGCTCGCATTGGCGCTTGCATGCAAGCCCGACTGCGGCGAGCATTCGATCTTGCGTCACGCCACGTCCTCCGTCGTGGCTCTCCTCGGCTCGACCACCACGGACCAATGCCACCGCTGTCCGCCATTGGGCAACCACCTCGGCTTGCTTGGTGTTAGAAATTAATCTTGTTGTTTAATTTGTTTTGCATGTCGATTGATGTCTAGCATGATCTGAATAGGTGTTATGAAATGAGTGCACATATGCATGTTTAAGTGGGGCTAATTAGGCATGCATGTAGGTGATTAGTGGCCATGCATGGTGATTAGTTGAGCATGTGCACGTTGAGAAAGAAGCGGTCCAAAGATTGCATGCATCCATGTGGTTAGTTGAGTCATAGTTCGTGGTAGTGAAGCTAGTGCACGTCTGTTGCTTGGACTCCGGAAGGTGTGGCCGAGTCAAGAGTGGACGTTGTGGCTTGAGATACTGGATCGAGCTAGCAGTATGCATGCGTGTGTGTTTATTTATAGCTTGTATTCAGCCATTTGTAAGTGAGGAGAAATACAAGAGAAAAGGTACAAGTTTGGTGCATAAAAGCTCTCTCGCGTGTGTTCTTCCTCCCACGAAAGTGTGAGCTGTGTCCATTGTGATCGCGTGGGTACTGGGCAAAGCCAACACTTGGGTCACCACACCCTCGCCTAGGTGCCGCTCACCCGCTGCCTTAGTACCGATGCCTCCTCAAGTCACCAACTTGCGCATCGTGACGAACCGTGCCTTGGTGCTGTGCCTCCTCGACCTTGCCTCGGCATCCTCCGCCGACGGCTGTGGATGTCACGCCTCGTCGCCGTGCAACATGCCGACAACGCATCGCCGCTTTGCCATTGTGCATGCCGCCGCTCCTTCAACACCGTCTTCGCGCTGCTGCCGACGGCGCATGGAGTTACACCCCTACCTTTGCTCCTCTTGCTACAAGCCAAAGACGCTGCAACAGATTGCGCATTGGTGCCGCTGCTCCACCGAAGCAGCGCCATCTGCAGCGGTTGCTCTCGGCTCGCCGACACCGCCTAAACGTCGCCGTTGCGATGAGTCAAGCCCACCTTTCATTGGGCGCGCTGATGCTCAAGCAGCCGAGCTGCGATGTCTTGGCCGTGGCCACCATGCCGAAGCCGCCCGTCTGTCACATTCTTTGTTGCCAGCTGGTGGACCATTGTGCAATTGCCGAGATGCTGCTCCAAGCGGGATGCATACCACCACTGCGAGCCACAAGAACACCAGATGTGTGAGTCACTCCAGTGCTCTGGCCGTGAGAGCTGGCTAATAGTGCTGACATGGCAGCATGCAGTGCCTCCTCACCATTCCTTCTTGTAAAAAAATGCTCAAAAGAGCTTGCATGTGAAAACCGATTATATCGATTGGAAAGCTTGTGAGATGAGGAATACAATGGTGAGACATGCATTGATAGCTTTTCGGTTCTTGAGAGGATTGGGAGGAAGAGGGAGATGAACTTTGTTTGTGTTCTTGCTTTGGGGAAGAAAAACGACTAGAAGTTGGGCTGCTGCTTGGGGGGGATAAACAAGAAGGAAAGTTGGCAGTGAAGTAGCTCTTCGGCTGGGCACATGACAGTGCCGAAAGTGGTGTGTTCTGGTTGGTGTTGGGCAGAGAAAGAAGTCAGGTAGTGTCTCTCGGTTGAACATTTGAAGAAATGGGAGGTGGCTTGCTTGGGGAGTGACTACTGACTAGAAGTGAGTTCTCTGTTGTTGGGGAGAGGGAGCAGCGTGGAGAGGGTGGTTGGTCATGGAGAATGTAAATGTTGTGGTGATTGAAATGAGTGGTAGTGAGGAGGTTGTTCGTCTGGAATAGAGAAAATGGACAGGATGTGAATAATTAGCAGTGCAAATCTTCCTATTTTTCTCCAACTCGCCTGAAAGCTCAGGCATGCGAGAACTAACCGCTAAAATAGAAAGCTCTCGAGATGACGATCGCATAGCGGTATAACATCGTTGCACGATTTTTGGTTTTGATTGTGATTACGAGGAGAGAAGTTAGGAAAGGAATGGACACACGGTATTTTATATCGCTACTTCTTTTCTCCTCTCACGAATTCGCAGAGCGCCATGCATGTGAAAACAAATTGCAAAATTGGGTTGGTCGTGCGATGACGATCATGTGGTATGACATGCATGGCTTGGTTTTATGTTTTTCGATGAGATTTGAAGGAGAGAAGCGAAAAAGAGTTAGCGAGGAAGGAAAAGCGATATGACAGAAAAGAAGGGACACATAAGCGCCGCTTTGCGGTCTTGTTGAAGCGAAAAAGAGCAATGATACTAATGCATACATGATGATATGATTTTTGAAATGCACGCGAAAACATGAAATCAAAATAAATTTTTTTACTTCCAGTTTTTCAAACAATTTGATTTTCAAAGCAACATTTTAATTAAACACGGGAAAAAATTTAAAACGCAGCCAAAATTTTAATAAATCACCAAATCAAATATTAACATCCCGATTATAAAAATCGGGTGTTACAACGATTCTCCGTGCCGACTTTCTGCAGAAATTAGAAAGAGAGATATTATAAAATGGTCATAAGTTCTTTTACGACTATTACCATATCGTAAGCTTTTTCTCGACACTTACGATCGTAAGTTCTTCTACGACCAGAACTTGATCGTAAGTTTTTTCTACGATCAATACTTAGTCATAAGTTCTTCTATGACTACAAAGTCCTAAAGATGAAATCAATTCTCGATTACCTTTAGGCGCTCCACCTTGTCTTCCGGGGACAGGACCGCCAAAATTGGACGAGGAGCCACGTTCGATGGCTGGGGCTTCTCGCAGATGAGCTTGACCCGAGCGTCAATATCATCTTGCGAGAGGTCTGCGAGGATAAGAGAACCTTCAATAAAGCCAAATTCGAAATGAACAAAAAGAAAGCTAAAATTGAAGATTAACTTACCCTCCTCATAGTCCCTGGTCGGGTCTTTCGACCTAGAATACCTACACATTGGATAGGCCTTCTTCTTCAGAGGGCTGATATGGCGTGTGATGAAATCTTTCACCACATGCCATCCGGTAAGCCCATCTTCCTTCAAGTTTGCAATAGCTCGAATGAAAGGGGCAATCCGCCCAAGATCCTTGGGAATCAAATCCCAGGAAGAGACCTTCTCGGCCGGCTTCCCAGCGAAGGAGAGGCTGTCCTCGTAGGTGATCTCCCAATAGAACCATCCCTTTTTCCACCCTGGCCATGACGACCGGGTAAACATCAGAATATACTCCCTCGACTTACCGTCGTGGAGCTTCAGACTACAGCCACCGACAATTCTGCTTAACCGAGTCATTTCGTAGTAATACCAGAACAACTCCAGGTCAGCCGGGATCCCCAGATAAGCCTCACAAAGGTACACAAACTCCCCCAACATTGTAATTGAGTTGGGAACAAGATTCACCAACTCTACTTGGAAGTATTCGAGTACTAGTGTAAGAACAGAATGAGCGGGTAATCGAAGACCACACTCACAAAATGCTTGGAAGACGGGGATTTGCCCCATCTCCTCCGACAACCAATGCTGCCCGGTAGCCTCAATCCACCTCACGAATTCTGCCTTCGGGATTCTCTCGGAGTCGACCAAAGCTTGAATCTTGGCTGCGTCCATCTCCGATTCAGCCCACTGGGAAGCGGCTCCGGCCATTTCTCCCGAAAGCTAAGGGATTGGATGTGGAAGGATTGGAGAAGAGAGCTCGATTTGGTCAGCGGCGGAAAAATCAAAAGTTTTGAACAACAAGAGCAATTTAGGGGAAGGTAAAAGACCTTATTCTCACCTGCGATGAATCTTTATAACCGCACGCCCGAAGTTGAAAAGACGTAGCTACCCAACGGTTGCCAACGCTTCGGAAACTACTCCAACAGACAAAGGTGAGGGAGTCGATTGGGATTCTCAAATTTGGCTGCTCGAGGAAGTCAGGTCTGTTTTTACACCTCAAGCGAAATTACCTTCTTGACCAAGTCTTTTTCTGGTCAAACGCAAAGTTTCTACTTCCAACCATAGTACTGCGACCACTCGGTGATCGTTAGATCTCCTACAACCACCTTGTAAGTCGCAAGGTTATCCCATAACTTTTTTGACTAAGTAAAATTCTGGTCAAAAGAAATATTAGTCAAAGAGTCTTTCCTTCGACCACCTTTCTACGACCATCTACTGGTCGTAAGATCATCTACTGCTCCTTCCTCAAGTAAGCTATTTCTCGCTTAAGCTAGGGGGCTAGATAACGAGGATATAACAATCCTCATTTAATCATTTATCTATAATTCATATTATGAGGTAATAATGACGCACATAACTCTTGAGTATACCCCTTAAATGTTAATAATGGAGAATTGGAGGTCGAAGTTCTTCTACGACCACCCGATCGTGGGTCTTCCTCGACTACCCCATAGTCGTAAGTTCTCGTGCGACTATCCTATGATCGTAAGCTTTCTCGCGATCGGTATGTAGTCGTAAGCTTTCTTGCGACCACCACCTGGTTGTAAGATCTTCTACGACCAACCCCTAGTCGACAAGGTTCACAGACATGTGGGCCTAGTCGATAAGGGAATCTTTCGCACCGTATTCAAGATACGGGCAGTAAACTATGTCATTATTCCCCGAGATAAAGGCACGATTTTAACTCCCTTTATGATGATAATTAAGCGGCGACGGGAACATTTAAACTCTTGCAATAACCTCCAGTAACGGCTCCACGATCTGGAGGGTTAAGTGACCTTTTATTAGAGATCCAACGGCGCACACCCTGGGGACGATATAAAAGGCAAGGATCATCAGGGCAAGAGGGGGAGAGAGCCATTTTAGAAGCGCAATACTCTAGTTTTCTGGCTCGATCTTGTAATCTAGCATACTCAATACATATACACAGGAGTAGGGTTGTTATTCTCCCAAGAGAAGGCCCGAACTTGTATAAAAATCCATGTGTCTCCATCTCTGTGTGATTTTGAGCCTAAAGGAACCCCCGAATTAAACAATCTTTATGTAAGTTTGGTCCTAAAACACCGACAAGAAGCAAGCCAGTACCATCAGTACAGTGCTTCGAGTGTGGTAAGCAATGCCACTGGGCCATGAGATGCCCAACAAAGCGACAAACTTCAACCTTCAAGAAGGATGATCGTTCTGCCACAGTCTTATCAGAAAAGTCGCAATGGCTGACACGTTTGTGCTATAATTATCTGTGAAAAAAGTTACTATAACCGCTAGAGTCCTTAGAAGAACCAGTCACCCACTCAAGTCACAAGCATTCCATAAGTCATTTCAATCAAGATCGTAATACCCAGTACATATGGTAAAGCATCATGATCCGTTTGTCAAAAAAAACCTTCAAAGAACAATTCAATCAACGAAACCCGTAAGAACCACAAAAAATCTCTTGTTCCTAATAGAGCCTCGACGAATAGATAATGGAGTAGATTTAACGAAGCTCTCAAAGATCACTATTGAAGCGGGCAGCCGTGAGAATTACACCTGGCCCCACTCCCTCGCCATTTGTTTGGGCTATGCGGCGAGCGGGCGACTACCCACCGGCCACCATACCTGACCATGTTGAATTTGTTTTATAGCCTAGCTACGGTAAGTGCCCGCAGGAACTCATAGTACTGATCAACTACTAGGTCCGGAGTGACCGTGAGAATGAAGAAGCTTTCTGACCTGAGGAGAGAGGTGTTCACAGGAATGCAGAAAAGGTGTTCGATGGAATGCCACGGCAGGATGAAGCCCGTGCTGCGCCTGCACGCAAATGCTGTGCTCCACGCGCTCGCGTCCGATGCCGTCGGAGAGGCAGGTGGCAACCGCGGGATGCATTTCGCGTCTGGTATAGCAGCCTCCGACGACGAGCAAGAGCACGCCCCGCCGTCGTGGGGCTGGTACCGTGCCGCCTGCCAGGCTACTCCGGCTCGCCGGGTCGCTGCGGGGCGTCGAGCTTTGCGACGGCAGGGTGCGTCACGCTGCTACGGGGTCCGTTGTGGCCGACGCGCACGTCGCCGCCCGAGTGGCCGACTTCGACGCGCTCGCGGGGAAGTTCGCCGCGACCCAGCACCAGCCGGCGCTTAAGGCGATGTCGCTGAGCTCGCTGACGAGGGTGTGCGACGTGCTCGGCGTGTCTGCGCAGCTGAGGAAGAGCGTGCGTCTCACCATTTGCCCGCAGGTGACGCAGCACCATGTCTGGCGCGGCGCACTCGAGGAGGTGCTCAGGGACCTGCAGGCCGACATGGGCTCCCTGAAGCGCCATTCACCGGCTATCCAAATGGTGGAGCAGATCGCGTCGGCCTGCGCCAGCTTCCTGTCGTACACCGCGGATGCGCCCGACGCCGTTCAAGAAGCGTACGGAGGCGCCACCGCCGGCGAAGACCTTGCAAGAAGTGCTGGACATGTTCACGGACCTGGCAAAGAGCCTGGAGACCGACGCGCGGCTAGCGGGGCATGCGCAGAAGGTCGAGGCCATGAATGAGGGGCTGTACCAGATACGCGACATCGTCGTGGAGAGGGACATCGGCTTCAAGGAGGCGCGCCGGCAGGACTGCCTGGTGCAGAGGAAGCTCTCCAAGAGCCTGGGGCACTCCTCCAGGTGTCTGTACGCGCTGCTACTCTTCTACCTCTACGGCACTGTCCGGGATGTCAAGTTGCATATCAGCAAGCGCCTGTCAGGCAAGGGAGAGAAGAATGTCACTGTGCATGCCGCAAAATTCCTCATCAATGGCGATGAATTGGCTGTCAGGAGCGGCGTCAAGCAGCTGAACCGCGCTCTCGGTGTCTTCAGGTTTGTCTGGGAGGCGGCAAATGCTGACAGTGGTACTGACAATGACAAGGATGTTATCGTTAAGAAAAACAAAGGCGTGGATGCGAACGGAGTATTGAAGCTGCAAGGGCATCTCTGGGGCTTTGGTGTTGAACAGAAGGTTGTCACATACAAAGGGGATGTGTTCCATGTGCATCAGATCCAACTGCCCTGAATTTCCATTTCTGCAACATCTTATGTAAAATCATCCAGCTTCTGAACATGACTTGAAACCCGTACGCGTTCAAAATTGATCATACGAGGGACACAACAGATACAGGTGCAATCTGAAATGCTACTCTTTTTCACTAGAGCTCCTTTTGTGAATTTGTATAACGACGATGCTTCTGCATACTGTGGGGGAAGATACATACGGAAAGGGCAAAACAAAACAAGAGACCCCCTTTGTCCTCCTACCACCATAACTTATGGAACATCCTTTTCTTCCTGTATACAAAAGATAATATTTGGAAATTCTACAATCTTCTTGGAGAATCAAACGCTTGTGCTTTCAGGTTAGAGATTTCAAGCCATGGATCTGTGAGATAGGTGCTTGGTCGTGTTGGGTAGAGTGCATTGTTGATAGGACTATAGTTGGCTGCTCCAGCTGAATAGGCTGGATGAGGAGGTGACGGCAAGCAACTCTGATTTGACTGCCTGTACTGCCGTAACGGGCTAGAGCATGGCGAGACGGGCAGGGACTGTTAGGATAGCTTTTAGGATCTCCTAGGTTAGATCTAGCCGGGTTTCATTTACGGGTTCGAGTTCTTGAGGTCATACCGAGAGGGAGAGAAGGAACTAACCGTCCGACGCGGAGGAGGAGGAGTTGGCCATCGCGGGTACGCTCGGTGAAGTCTGCGCACGGACAGCGACGGTCGGAGAAGAGTCTTGGGGCTCCTCGGCGTGGCGGCGGCGGCGATCTGGCGGTGGTGCTTCCGTCATTGGAGCGCCTCTTAGATCGGATCTAGGGTTTTGTCGGTGGGGTTTGTGGCGGCATGGTGAACGTCGTCTTATGTGCCGCCCACCCCACCTCTCTTTATATCTGGCTACGGCGGCGACAGGCCCACCACCAATTAATTGGGCGCCCCGATCGTATGCTGATCAAAGGGTGGCATTTGGCAGTTGGGCCAAATGCCCGAGATCACTCTAACAGGGACATGTTCATACACACATTGGATGGGTTGCTGGACAAAGCAGATTAACAGATTCTGTTAGACAATGGAAGTGATGTAAGTTATAACTTTAATTGAAGTGGCATCAATGGTTGGTTGTTGATATATGATTCCACTTCCCAGTCAGAGTACCTATGTATCCACGTCACTTTCTGAATATAGTGACGTCCAATTACCTATCGACGATATCTAGGTAAACTTGTGTTGGCTCGATGAAGTTGTCCGTGGTGTGTGTGTGTGTGTATGATGCTAGTTTTAAAGGCACAAACAGCAACTACTTGGAGACTTTATAGAGATAGGAATGTAATGGTAGGACGTACCTGGGACGCAAGGTAGGAGAACTTGGCCGGTATGAACATAGTTACACAGATAAAGGTGAAATGAATGGCGAGAAGCAACGGATGACATCTTGACAAAATGACAAATCAATAATAAGTCATAACATACATATCACATTTTATACATCTATTTTTGCAAAATCATCAATAATACATATCAACAACCCATTGTTCACCAAGCAAGTTTCCACTATCAATAGCAGACACTTGACACTTTTGAATAACAAATTGACTTAACATTGTATAGCTTATTCGGATCGTGATTAAACAAAAAAAATACACATATTTTCTTAATTAGTACATAATCCTGCATATTCATACCCACACAAATTGACTTGACATTGTATAGCTTATTCCAGATTGTTCACAAGGTCTATATTTCAGTCCAAAAAGGGGGATTTAGACCATTCCACTAAAAACTCTGAACATTCACATGAAAGCTAGGTTCTTCATGTAGTCTTTCTGTATAGTGAATCTCGTATCAAAGGAAATTCCTATGTTGGCATGTTTCCTGATGCAATTTAATATAAAATGCAAACTAGATCTTTATCTATCTTTATGCGCCCTAAATTCAGGAACATTAAACTATTCACAACCGCCGGGATGTGCGATTCACAATGTGATGTCTCAAGCGAGCTTTCGAATCCAACAAAATCCAACATTTTATTACATAAGATTAAGGCCTAATGTACCGCTTTTGACACTAACGGGCATCCAAGCCCAAAGTTAATATAATACAAGACAAAAGAACTTCAAACCACAGGCACACTTGAGTGCGGTTGAGACCTAATAACAGTAGTCGTTGCCATCCGTGGGTCCACCAAAATCCTGCTCAACCAGATCCTCTGCATTTTTCCTGGTTTCTTCTGTAGATTGTTTGCAGATTATGCAAGAATGAGTACAACTACCGTACTCAACAAGTCACATGGAAAAACTAAATAATTACATGCAAGGAGTTCAAAGGATGGTTAGGTTTTACCTTAACGAGGCATATGTGGATGCAATTTACGCTTAAGCAGTTTACAAAGCAAGAAGCGATAATACATAATAACATCAGGGGTTTCTCAACAAACCACAATTACCAACTTACCATCTCAAAAACTCTACTTATGCCTCATGTACTGGAATCACCCATTAACACAGCTTCATTAACCGGAAGCACGGTGTATTCAAATAACATTGATTTACACTTTGCAGAGTTGTCCAACTTTACCCACATGATATCTCAAACTCACATTGTTACGCAACATGTTAGCGTGCAACTGAGTTGAGATAACAAAGCCTTTTCACTGCTTATCCTTTTTAGCCTCTACCCGGTAGGTCTAAATCCATACAGCCCTCGGGAGACCACCAACCAATAGTGGAATTTGTGCCCCGATGCTGACGGGTCCATACCGTTGCGTGGACCAGCGAGTGTCCCTAAAGGCCCACCCCTGTCTCGCCTTTGATATTGCAGATATTCAATTGGAAGAGCAGTGTACTAAGCTAGGGAGTAATGACCACGCATGTGGTTGAGCGGTTTACTGTGTCTGTTACTTAGCACAAGGTTCTTGTCCTTACTTGTCACCCAGTGAGGCGATGGCCCAACTCGCGGTTGCCCACCTCTAGATCTCACTGATGACTCACTTTTAACCAAGTATCTTGGGTTGTCCAACTTAATGGACACAACCCTCAACTTTCCACCAAAACTATTGGCGAACCGCCAATACTGCTTTTGATTGATGAACACAATTGAGTGACAAAGCTACTTATATAGATAATATTTTATGTGAACTTGTCAAGGTGAATATGGCCTACAAGTGCTGGGTAGGTTTGTATGTGGGGTTATAGGATTTATCTAATTATCATGGCATTCAAAAGTATTATTTCAATAATTAAAGTAATTGGCTCAAATATAATAATGAAAGTATCAATATAAATATATGACATGTGGGTTCAAAATATTCAAGGAATGCAACTTGCCTTCTTGCACAAAGTCCTGTGGATCTTTGGTCTTGTCCGGCGTCTTCCGAGTGCAGTGCGTCTAGATCGTAACCTAACGAGAAGCAATGCAATAAAAAGAAATCAAGTAAAAACTAGCTCAACAAGAAAAGAGCTGGGAACAACAAGCAAGTAAATAAAACCAAAAAGAGACTTAAAGGAAGGTGGTGCGGATTGGTGGGATTTATCGGTGTTTATTTGAATTTGGAAGGAGTTTGAGATTCGGATCAACTACAACAAAAATATTGTAAAGGATTAAAGAAATCTATAGGAAGGTGGGAATATTTATTTTGAGTTTGCACGGTGAGCGGAGTCAAGAATGGGTTTTCGGACTCGAGGCGAGTGAAAATGACATATAATGTCAAATTAGGGTTTCGAAGAAAAAAAAAGGTCGGATAATGAATAGTACTATTTTACTATTCAAGAACGTAAATGGGTTGTGAACGAAGCAAGAAATGCTTTTTTCATCTAATGATCGATTGTATAGGGTTTATTATTTTTGGCTAATGAATAGTGTATAAGTGGAGCGAAGAATCTTTTTTTTTTTTTCCGGAATGAGCAGAATGCTTTTCTTGTGCATAGAATAGTGATGAGCGAATTTGTTTAAACAAATAATGGGCGAACCCATTCTTGTCTGACCCGGCCTAATTTTGGCCCAAAGCTAAAAACGCAGCATGACCTTAAGGCCGGCCTAAACTAAACAGCGCCTCGCCTCAAGGCGAAGTAAGCCGGAGCATGCTGTGGCGCCGCAGAGAGAAGGGGAGAGTGGAGAAGCGGCGCTTCACATGGCAACAACGGCAGTGGCGGAGGGAAGGCGGCGCAAGGGAGGTTCTAACCAGGTGAGTCCCTCTTACCTAGGGTTTTGCGGGTTGGGGTTTCTTGGGGTCTGAAGTGGCGGCTCGGGATCTAGCCGGTCTTGGGAGGGGTTAGGGAGGCGGTGGTAGGGGATGAAGGAGAGTGGGAGCTGGGGTGGCCTTTTATAGGGCAATGGGGCGGTGGGAGCAGGCGACCCATGAGGCAGCAGTGGCGGGTGAGGTGGGGGCATGGGCGACCCATGAGCTGCGTCCCTTGCAGAGGGGGTGGCGTGGTTGGGTGAGGTGTTTGGACGGTGGGGTGAGTGGAGGCGTGGGTGGTGGAAGGCGCTGGCGATCTTGATGGCGAGGCGGCGATTGGCGCCACCTTGGCGTGAGCGGCGGCGGCGAGCGGTGGTGGCCTCGCTCCCCATGGCGACGGGCGGCGAGTGCGAGGAAGGCGGCTTTGGAGAGGCGCGACAAGGAGGAAAAGGGAGAGAAAGGAAGCGGATTTTGGGGTTTGGGATTTGAATTTGACGAAATTTGCGAAATTTGCTGATTTGGATTTGAAACTGAAATTCAAACTCGAACTCAAATTGATTTTTTAAATTTTGAATTTTTCAGATGTTTCAAATACGCCACTGGCGAGAATTGATCAACGCCGCTAGACTATCCAACCCAGCAAATGAAAACGTTTCAAGTAGTACCACCGGAAGGAGACATGCAGATTAAAAACTGGAAAGTCAAATGTAGAAACTGCTTGAGGAGAAGAAGAAAAACCATACCTTTTTACACCGGTGACCTCCTAGCAAGCTCTTCACCACAAACATGCAGGCGTCCGGTGACATGGGATCTGCAGGCTTCCACCTGGGCGGTGGCACCAAGCACGAGTCAATAATACAAGATGGGAGGCGGCATCAGTCCTGCATGGTGACGTAGTGCCGGATCTGTGCAGGGACATGATTAGTGGAGGAGGCGACGCCAGATCTGTGCATGGATGCGTCTGAAGGACGCGGCGGCATCGCCGGTGTCGATGGTGAGGTAGCTGAGGCCGAGATTGAGATCGGTGGAGAGGTAGCCGGGGTCGCGCACTCTTATCGTAAGGGCGGTGTCGGCGATGGGGTCGAGCGGCGGCGTCGAGGTCGGGGTACTCGGGTGGGCGAGTAAGGTCTTTGGGATCGAGTGACGAGTTAGGGCGCAAATCTAGCGGATCTGCTACTAATAAAGAGATATCACAGACGGTTCTACTATGGAGCCATCAGCGATACATATCACAGACGGTTCCATAATGGAATTCCATTAAGGAACCGTCTGTGATATGAGCCATATGGACGGTTCTATTATGGAATAGATCGAACCGTCTATGATCGATATAGTTGTTCTTAAGTTCTATATATATATATATATATATATATATATATATATATATATATATATATATATATATATATATATATATATATATATATATATAAATAATATCATGTATATACATTTACATGACATGAAGAAATTACATGTTTATATAATATAGTAATTTCACCTCCAAACTATTTTTTTTGAATTTAAGGCCAAATTAACAGCGTGGCCAGTGGCTTATTACAAAGATTAAAAAAAAGTAGAAACCTATAATAAACAAAGATTTCTAGTGGCGTAGGTAGGCTGCTATCTCCGTCTTCAAAACTTTGTAGGCGGTGGCGTCGGCATCGGCATCGGACTATTCGTGATCAATGAACGAAGCACGAAATGCGTCCACCCGCTGACGCGCTCGTTCGAGTGTCTTCCGAAGACCCTCGGACTGTTGAATCAAGAAGAATTGAGCCCATAGGCTCTCTTCCCTTAGTTGAGTGGTCTCGGCATGGTCGACTCGGTCGCCCGCCGCCTCGATTAAACAGTCCAAGTGACAGCAAGCCTCATGGAGACGTGCAACGTCATTGTGGAGGACCACGTCGATGACGCGGTACACTCGTCGGAAGTGGAAGATCACCCGGAAGATGTGGCAGAGGAGGATGTCAAGATGGTGGAAGGTGGCGGTCACCGGCTCCGGCAAATCCTTGGACAGATCAGGAGTGAGGACACTGTTGAAACAGTGTCTTTCCGTAGCATCCGCCAACGTACGGCCGGAGAGGTGCTCGTACAGTCTGGCTAGGTAGGCCATCAATGCCGGTGACAAGGAAACAGAAGAGGGAGCTATTTTTGCTTTAGAAGTATAGAGTATGTGGTGGGGATGATCATCTTTCAATGACGGATGATCCTTTTTATAAAACAAGAAATAAATTTGGCGCGTGAGACGAAGAGACGTATCGGGGAGCCAAAGCGGCGCCATTGATGCGACGAAGAGAACGCATCGGCGACGAAGAAACTCATGACAAATTAAGCAACTCACTAGATCGAGCTGAAGCGATATTATCACAAACGGTTATAATTAAAAATCGTATGTGAAGTCTACAATTATCACAGACGGTTCGTGTTCAGAACCGTCTGTGATACTGCACGGACGGTTTTTAACATGAACCGTCTGTGAATCCTACAATTATGACAGATGGTTCGTTGTGATATTACCTCTTCACAGACGGTTTTTAGCGCAACCAGTAACACAGACGGTCTATAAACCAAAACCGTCTGTAATTTTATGTAATACAGACGGTTTTGGTCAACCGTCTGTGATGAGACGTCCAGTATTAGTTTTTTTTTTGTAGTAGTGAGCTTTCATCTTTGAAAAGAAAAGGGGAAAATACAAGTTTACTATAGGTCATGTCAGGAATTGCGGGTTTGCAACTGAATTTTGCATGATTTATAGTGTTTCGTGCATAAAGTTCTGTTGAAGTCACTGCATTCCAAACATAACTTGGAATTTGTAACACACAAATAGACCCATCTAATTTGCATATAGCGCGTAGTAGAACCAAGAACCCTATAATTCAGGCAAATTAACAACATGAACCTTACGATTTAGGTACACAACCAATGTGATTCCACATTGCCAATAGCTAACAGGAAAACGCTACAGGTCGGAAGAGATTACAGGTAGGAAGTGCTTAATTGGATAACTCCTTGTAATAGAGGGGCTTAAACTAACAAAATCAAACCAAGTACATATGCCCAAACCAGATCGAACAAGAAATTTTTTTTCATATCAACAAAATTAGTCCGCAGAGTTTGATTTCGTACCATTTTACAAGTAAAAAACGATACTACAGATCGAACATATTGGCTTGAAAAAGTGAATTCCAGCTCCCATGACAAACTTAAACATACACAAAAAAAAATGCTTACATCCATTATCAAAACAGCGTGCTCCCATCCTCATTTAAAGGTGTCGCGATGGCCCTCGGTGTAGCGTGCATGCGGATTGTAGACCAAGCAATTTCCCTCGGAGCCATCATGATGACGCACGGACGCCCTCCATATGCAAGCAACCTCCATCAGTATCAACATCTAATGCCCCAGTTACTGCTGGAAGGAGGTTCTTTTGTTACTACGAATCACTTCAGTACAAAAAAAAAAAAAATCAGGCCAGCGTGCTGCTAGCTGTACCTCCGCGTCTGTCCACCAACCTCATCCGCCAGCGGTGACAGTGACGGCCGGCGAGTCACACGCATGAGCTATAGAATGTTCTTCCTCTGACAGATGCAATCCCTAGCTGGTAGTCAAGGTTGTCAAACGGATTGGAGGTTCTTTGGTATAATCTATCTTGTATTTTATGTTGGTGATTTGAGAGCTATTTAGCAATTTCTCATTTGAGAAAAGGATAAATAGAGAAGTAAAGAAAAGTTTATGGGGCCCACCTATCATTGTGATGGAGGAAAGAATAAGGCTTGGAAATTCTATCTCCAACCAGAGAACTGCTTCAGCAGCTTTGGGGTGCTCAGCAGTTTTGGCTTCCGGCCAAATCGGCGGCGGCGACTCAAGCGATGGACGCTGGCCGGATCTGGTGGGTTGTGCGCCGTCGGGTGGTGGGTTAGCAGCTCCTCCTCCTCTTCATAGGTGAGCCCTCCTCTCTTTTTCTATAAGCCAAAAAACAATGAGAAAATCCCCAATTTTTCTGTTCTTCTTCCCTTCGATTTGTCTTCGATTTCTGGATCATCAGAGCTCCGGCTCCACCGTGCTTGTTCCGGTGGTGTTGTTGGTTAGACCTGAACCCTACTCCGTGCGCATTCCAGTGGCCCCCTCTTGCGCCCTCTCTGTTCGACTCTGTGAGGTTTACTGTTGGTGCGTCGGTTGGAGGTGATTCCGGTGTGCTCCTTGTTGATCCTGCTGAGGGAGAAGGAGTTTGGTTTCTTTTGGTAATTGGTGTTACTTGTGCTTTCGGCCGGAACATTCGTTGGTGGTCTTGAGCGGCATATCTCTTGTAGCTCAACTTCGTTCTTCGGTGTGTCCTGAAGTGCGAAGACAGGCATTGTATCTCTGTCAACCTCGTCTATTTTGAGCGGCACAGTGAGGCGCTTGGTTTTCTGAGACAACATCTTTCTGACGTGCCTTGTCTGGTATCATCTCGGTGGTTTTGATTACCATTGGCTTTGTGAGTACTTCTATATTCCAATTTTTGAGTATCCCTTTGCATATATATGTGATGTGCTAGTTGATTTACCTGATCTATGGCTGCATTGATCACTGTGCCTAGCACTGGGAGGTATTGCAAAGAGATATATGTGGGCTTAGTTTACTGCTCTATGATGTTAATAGTCTTGTACTTAAATTGGTATGATAACTTGTTCAGTTTGAGCTCTAATAGGATTACTTGCTACTGTCATTTTAATCTCTAGTGGTTCTGTAACCTCTATTGTGCTTAATCTGATCACTGGAATAGCAATCCTACTGCTGGTTCTTCTAGCCGAAAGGCTTATAGCTGAACATTTGTGTTTTCTGTGAATTCATTAATGATCTGTTAGCTTATAGATTGAAGTAGTGAATTATGTGATCCTTGTATGGTCATCTGTTGACAGAAAGTTTAAGTTTTAACTATTTTGCATGAGATTACTTTTGGTAGAATAGTAAAGTTTGTTTAGAGCTCAAAATCTGATTCCTTGTTATCTTATTCAATTTGTGAAGAGTATAGACTAAAGTGTTGTGATGGCCAAGATTATATCTTGTGCAACTAACCTTTTGAGAGCAATTATCAATCTAATAAATCTTAGCTTTATGTTGATTTTGGTTGTACACATGATGTATGTGTTGAGCATATTATTCATTTTGAATGACTTGGAGAAATTACATGTGTACATGTTATTTTTGTCATTTAAATATTGCTGGAATTATGCTATAATGTCTTTTAATTTTGCTGGAATTAATTTCGAATGTTTGCTAAAAGCGCAATTTTTTTCAACATTTTAACACTTCTAAATTTTTAAAACTATAATTTTAGAACTTTTGTTTACCAAAGCGTAGTGCAAAGGAAAGATCATTTGTTATTTATGGAAATTATAATGGACATGAAGAAATAAAATTTAAAATTTACGATGAAAGCAAAACAAATTATTTATAATAAATCACTAGAATAGGTATAATAATGTAGGATCGCATGGAAATTACAATTACAATTTTTTTGGTTAGAATCGTAATAATATTAAGATTCAATCAAATTAAAACTCTACCATAGGATCGGATCAGTCCAGTTAATCTGAGTCGTAGAAATGTAGGGTCGTACGAATAGAATCGAGATTTTGACAACCTTGCTTGTAGTGCCTATTTTGTAGTACAATAATAGGACTAGTGAGTTTAATAATCCGTGGCTTTTACTTATGTACGTACGAAATCAAAAGGTGCAATACAATACACATCATGGTATATACATTTTCTCCGTTACGATTGTTGGAAGTTGTGAGACAGCTGTTAGCCCTATGGTCATCAGCCGGTGGAATTTGGGTTTAGTGAGGTCATGAGACTGCGCGACATGACCTGTATGAAATTAAACCGCACTAGTTAACACAATAGGTTTGAAAGTTAGAGTATGTAAATCTATTGAAGTTTGGCGCGAGAGGTGCTATAAACAAACAAATTTTGTTTTAACCAATTTGTCTTTTCTTCCACCAAAAATCTCTTGGTTAATTTTGTAATAGATTAGGGTACCTTACGTTCGCCAATTTGTCACTCTACAAAATACGCGTCACTATGGAAATCATTGTTTTTATGGAAAATATCCAACTCGTTGTGATGGGCAATTCATTATTCTCTA
The DNA here is from genome assembly GCA_036346405.1 of Phyllostachys edulis. NCBI lineage: Eukaryota > Viridiplantae > Streptophyta > Magnoliopsida > Poales > Poaceae > Phyllostachys > Phyllostachys edulis. Next base: position 88,437 of record JAYEVD010000332.1, read on the forward strand.
GAGGTTAATTAATTATCAAAATTTTATATAGGAGATCCCAAGATACGCAGACGAGAGAATATTACTATAGTCGAGATCATCATGGGTTAATGAATCAAATTACGATATTCTCGCAATCGGGTTCGGTTGACCTGATCGTAGCCATGAACAAATTTTAATTAGCACATCACGACAATAAATTGACTCAAAACTAGTTTAGGTCCATGCACTTATCCAGAAACAACTTCGTTTTTCCTTAATTTAATTATGTGCTAATGAATCAAGGTATCGTATCTTACTATAAAGCAGAGGGCGTATCTTACTATAAAGCAGAGGGTTTTCATCCGTTTCTAGGAAAAGGAAATCATGAGTTCGATTCTCGAGTCCCTAAATTTTCGTATGTAGTGTAGTGTGTCTTATTTGAGTTGCGGTGCATTGCTAAGAGCATGTACAATGGGTTTATGTCAGTCGTCTATAATCATTGTCACGTAGGATTTTTGTTGATGTGGATGAAAGAGAATAAAAATAGAGAAAGATTCAGTCTACAATCCTGTAGTCGACTATAACACAAGAACCAAGAAAAGCATTAAAAGATTATATGTTCTATAAAGACAACTAAAAACTGACCGAAATCTATACCATTATATGAACTGTCTTTAGTGCTGCCTATAAATGACATGGATAGTTGTTATAGACAGCAACTATCTATACTGACTACCCGCTGTACGTAATTAAGTGAGTTTTTGGCTTATTTGGTTTCTTTTTGAAACATAATAGCAAATTTAGTCATTCCGAACGAAATAACAAAAATAACATCTCTACCGTGTGAAAATGATGTGAGAGGCCACCTTCCGCAGCTTCTCATACACTACAACCTTTTTTTTGTAGTAACACTGTAACAAAATACTGCAGAAACAATGATGCTTTTAATGTTCGTAGAAATATTTGTAGTGATTTTACTGTTTATCAGTGTAGCATCAGTACTGTATACTATTGATCTAAACCGTTCTCCGACGATTGAACAATACAAAAGATGCCTAATGCACCTCTATTATGCGTCTTTGCCGTGGCTAGTTGCTACGATAGAGGATCAGTGTCCGGTCCAGCTAGCTAGTCATCCAAGTTTCCTTATCCAATCTCTCTCTCTCTCTATCTATATCTCTCTCTCCGCGTAGTTTATGCTTATCCTATCGTACTTGGGAGTCCATATGGAGTCCACCGGAGGTAGCTAGCGTGCTGGCCGGATGATCAGGCCGTCCGTCCAACTTGGCGCCACAGCCGCCAGTCCATAAACAAATTAATCACGTTAATTGCATGCATGAACTACAATTAATGTTCTCTTCTTCCTTGATGAAGATAACTACAATGCTCTATTCATCATGAGGTCTAGACAGCCAGCCCTCGAAGGAAAACATAAAAGCTCCTCCAAGCACAGGGCCTAATTACTCTCTCTCTCTCTCTCTCTTCCTTTTATTTTTTTAGTTATGGCACCATGTACACCTTATGCTACTAAATGCACAGTTTCAAGATTAGAAGGGTTATATATTAAAAAAACACTTTTATCTCACCAAGACTACTAGCATTGCAAATGCAATGCACCACCGTACTGGACCATCACCATGTGGTCCATGTCCATGCATGAAGCCGAAGCAGCCACTTGTTTTCTTTCTTTTCATTTCTTTTTCCTAGCAGAAACCATTAATTGGCGGTGCGGTGGCAAGTTGCCACTAGCTACACTCGGAATTCATACGTGTTGTACTGTTCATGTACGTGCGTGCATGCTTGGCTCGTGTTTTTTTTTGCCAACTCAATCGCGGCATGCCTGCATATGCATCAAGCTAGGCTAGTACGCTCTCGTTCTCCGCTGAGAACATGCGACCTTTCTTCCCTACCTAGGTTCATAGGTGTTTAACTGAACATTCAAAAATTTTGATCAAAATGTAGTATATAGTATGTATATTATACATATATACTCTTCTTAGTTGGGTCAAATCTTCATATTTGTAGATCAATAGTGTTCAAGCAGCCCAATCCCACCCCACCCACACCTCCCGGGCCTAACTCCCCCTCAGCCCATGCGTCACGCGAGCCCATACCACATTGGTCAGGCTGCGCAATCCTACGTCTGAAGGCCTCAATGCCCTAACCCAGTAACCCTAACCTCTCTTGCTCGACTCAAGGTTAAATGTCGGTCGAGGCTCGAGGTAGGAGGCCGGAACAACACGCGTAAGCGGGCGAGGTGACTTCTTGACTTAGCGAGGGAGGCAACTGACTGTATTTGCAAGCCCACAAGCGCAAGACGCATGGCGGTATTGCACTGGGAGAAGGGAGGAGTGTCTTGTGATGGCATAGGGCGCCATCGAGACGCAAACGACGGTGAACCAAGTGAGACCGAGAAGAAGAATTGGTGGCGTGCACATCTACATCAATTCCCAAATCCCCACTCACCACAAGTACCCAATTCCTAATCCTAATTCCCAAACCGGTTTGAAAGAGTAATTGTGATTTGTAAATCTTGTATTTTTGTGAATTATGGATCTTAGAGCTTTGAAAAATGAAGAAGTCTGTAGATTTGAAAAATGAAGAAGAAGTCTCGATGCTGGCGCAAGCGGCGTTGAGGCGAAGTGAGGCGTGAGGCGACCGACAAATTGGGCGTGGTGCGGTGAACAGGGAGGTAGGGAGTAGCTGGCGTTATGGCGAGATCTCATCCCCAGTTGAATTACGTTTGGTCTCCCACTCTCCCTCCCAATCCCCCAAAAAAAAAACAAATCCCAAATAATTAATTGAATGATTGTCTTTGTGAAATGTAGATCGTATAATCTTCATAAATGGAAAAGAAGTTTATAGATTTGAAATCTTTGTGGGATAGTGCAAGTTAGACTCACATAATAAAGAAAAATTCCTTGAACTTTTAATTGGCTAGCATTAAACTTTCAAGAAATTAGCAAGGTGGTTCTAAGGAACAATGAAATGAAATGATTGTCTTTATAATTGCATGAAGAGTCCACGAGTTAAATTTGTATTTTTCTTAATTATTTTATAATATTTTTACATTATTTTGAGATATTTTTGGTAGGGACAATTTGTACTTTTGTTTTTGCTATTGAGGATCGTTCCTTTTGTCCATTGAGCAATATTTTCTTAACTCCAAATACCCATCTCGAAAATCTGGGTGCATCATTGTTCCCCGGATCTCTGACCGCCCCTCCCCTATCTTCTCTTTGGCTTCTTTGGCGGTGGCGGGAGGGTCCCATCCGTCTCTCTCGGTGGTAGCTCTTACTTTTCGTTATGTGTATGCAGATGGAGGGTTCTCTTGTTGTGTTCCGCTCAGTCGCCATGGTCGTTAGCTTCCTTGTGGAGAGTAGCCACGGATTCACCCGATCGATTGTCATGGTGGCTCAAGGACCGATGTTTAACTTCATATTTCTTTGTAGGTCCTCTGTTCTAGGGGTGGAAGCGGATCGAATCTGAATCGAATAGTCTCGAATCTGAATCTGAATACATATTTTTAAAAGCGAATCTGAATACAAATACATATTTTTAAAAGCGAATACGAATCTGAATTGAGCGTTCTCGAATCTGAATACAAATCGAATATCGTAATGAATCGACCTTTCTTCCCCCAGAGGCGAACCCACCTAGGTTCATAGGTGTTAATTTGAACACCCAATTTTTTGATAAAATGTAGTATATAGTATATGTATATTATACATATATACTCTTAGTTAGGTCAAATCTTCATATGTGTACATCAATAGCGTTCGGCCCAATCTCACCCACCTACACCTCTTGGGCCTAACTCCCCTCATTACCCATCGTCACACGAGCCCATACCGCACCATGAAGGTGAACCATCCGTGTCTGAAGGCCTCAATGCCTAACCCGGTAACCCTAACCTCTCTCTCTCTCTCTCTCTCTCTCTCTCTCTCTCTCTCTCTCAACTCTGGCTCAATGATGGTGGCTATCGAGGCCGAGGCTTAGAGGTGGGAGGCAAGCGATCTTGCCGGCGGCGGGGTGACTTGTCGACTTGGCGAGGGAGGCGGCCAGCTGCCTGGCCTGTACAAGCCCTAAGCGCAAGGGCGCCTTGGCGGTGGCATGGGAGAAGGGGAGGGCGTCTTGGCAGCAGTGCTGGTGCCAGCAGGCAACGGCAACAGTGAGCAAGCGAGACCAAGAAGAAGGCGTGGCGGCATGCACATCTACATCAATTCCCAAATTCCCACTCGACCCACAGTACCCAATTCCCTAATCCCCAATTTCCAAACCGGTTTGAAAGAGTAATTGTGGTTGGTAAATCTTGTATTTTTTTTGTGAGTTATTGATCTTAGAGCTTTGAAATGAAAAATGCCGAAGTCTGTAGATTTGAAAAATGAAGAAGTCTTGATGCAACTACAAGCGGCGGTCTTTGGAAGAAGTGAGGCGTGGTATGGCTTGATGAAGTTAGGCGATGGCGCGAATAGGGAGGTAGGGAGTAGTGGCGTACAACGAGATCTCATCCCCCAGGTGAATTACGTTCGGTCTCCCACTCTCCCTCCCAATTCTGAAAACAACAAATCCCAAATAATTAATTGAATGATTGTCTTTGTGAAATGTTGATTGTATAATTTTCATAAATGGAAAATAAGTTTGTAGATTTGAAATCTTTGTGGGATAGTGCAAGTTAGACTCACATAATAAAGAAAATTTACTTGAACTTTTAAATTGGCTAGCATTAAATTTTCAAGAAATTAGCAAGGTAGTTGTAAGGAACAATGAAATGAAATTACGACCCTAAAGTTACATGGAAGTCGCAGAGTTAAAATTGTATTTTTCTTAGTTATTTTGTAATCTTTTTACATTATTTTGAGATGTTTTGGTAGGGACCATTTGTACTTTGGTTTTTGCTCTTGAGGATCTTTCCTTTTTTTTTTTCATTGAGCAATATTTTCTTAACTCCGAATACTCATCCTAGAAATCCTAGGTCCGTCATTGTTCCCCAGATCTACGGCCAGCCCCCCTCCCCTATCTCTTCTCCGGCTTACCGTCGGCGGCGAGCGGGAGGGGGTCCCACCCCGTCTCTCGCTTTTCGTTATGTGTACAGATGGAGGGTTCCCTTGTTGTGTTCCGCTCGGTCGCCATGGCCGTTAGCTTCCTCGCGGAGAGCAGCCGCCGGATTCAACCTCAGTTGTCACGGGTCATGGCGGCTCAAGGACCAATGTTAACCTCATATTTCTTTGTAGGTCCTTCTGTTCTATTATAGGACTTGCTAGTAATTTCATTTTAGTTAAAGGTCCTGTTTGTATGATTGAAATTTGCTTATCTTGTTGTACTTCACTTTTGAATCAATACCAGTGCATCTAGGCCCTTCTGGGCCCTATTTCCTAAAAAAAAACAAATACTAGGCTAGTAATGTTCACTAGCAGCTCGGTTTAGCGAGCCAAACCGATATCGATAATTGATGTTGATATAAGAAAGAATAATTATGAAGGTACAAATGTACATTTAATATGGTTGACACAAGTTCAAATGATAGTCCAACTGAACTCAATATAAAAGAATGCGTGTCAAAGAACGAAAAAGTCCGCAAGATATAGCGGTCGAGAAGACAAATTCTTTGGCAACTTGTATTGGCATGATATATATTTATAGGCAAAAAAAGATCTATAGGAATGGTTTTGGGCATACCTTCTACTGTTTTTGTCCAATGTGATTTCTAAATTGTAAGAAAGCCAACAGAACACAGTTTAGTCATGCATGCAGACAATGCAAGTACGTTCGAGTTTCAACATTCAGATATTGTTCTTTAATAATAATACTTATTTTTGTAATCTAGCAATGCAACTCCTATCTATTCTACAAAAAAGCTTACACAATTTACATAGCCGACCTAGCACTTTGTGATTTCTTAAATATATATATTAAAAAGAAGTGGTAGGGTAAGGTTGTCACCAACCACGGGCTAGTCCAACGTTATGTAACTGTGTTGTGGATATCGATTACATTTCGAGTCCCATTAACTATATATTAGGTCGGTTATTATGGTTTTGCAAAATTTGATACAATGATATCTCGGTTGTTGGGCCTTAAGGATGACTGATAACCAATTGCACCCCTTTGAAAAAGGTAAAATTTGCTACAAGACACTCAATTTTTGTGTCCTTTGCTATGGACTCCCAAAAATCATGTCCTGCCCAAAAGAAATTAAAAAATTGCGGCTATTTCTTGTTAGACACTCCTCTCGTTAAAATAATATATCCGGATGATTAGGAGGGAGAAATGTTGTAAAATTACCTCAATGCACAGTGTCTGGCTCGGTCGGTCAGTCGGTCTAGCTCAACTGTCTACATACATACAGTGTCGGGATCGGTGCGACATAATCTTGCACATGCTGTGAAGAGAGAGAGAGCGAGGAAGCGGTGACCGAGCTCACTAACGACAAAGGAGGGACGGGGATCAAATGGAATTATGGGGTCACGAGAGTCTGTTGGTGGTGGCGAGGCAAGTGGTCCACCAGAGCGTTCTTGTGGCGAGACAGAGGCGACGTCGATATATGGCATTTGCACAATGAGTGAAGAAAGCGAGAAGGGAGGCGATGGGTGGCGAGGCGGATGAGGCGAGGTGTCGGCCTTTGAGGCGGTGGGTGGCGGGAGCAGAGGGGGCGAGCAAGAGCTGACCTCGGCGGCCACCATCTGCGGAGGAGGAGGCGAGGGGTGGCGGTAGTGGCGGCGTGCGAAGAGGAGGTAAGGTTGTGGTGGTTTAGGTCGACTGGTTCAAGTCCCATTCTTCTTCTTTATTTAATATAAAAAGATTGGTTGCTCTTTTGTATTATTGGTTTTAAGGATTAAAAATTTAAAGGCAAACTTTTTTGTAGTACATGCATGTTTTGGAATCGTGCGTGTACGGTGACATTCCCTTGCATACATTTTCATCCAAGGTAATATTTGGGTTCACTTTAGCAAAATCGTGAAATTCTAGGTTATTTTTAAATTTATTTATTTTTCTTTGATTTATTAAAAAATATTGACAACTAATTGCAGCTGGGAGCTAAGCTATGAATACATTTGGATCACAATGCAAAAAAGGTTATATTCAAGCTCCAATCATACTTTTTTTGAAAATTAAGTTCTAATCATACTGATCGCATATTTTAAAGAAGTCCCAATCATCACAAAGCAACCCTTAGCTTAGTTTATCCCTCAAGTTTTTCTTTATAGGTGGATTAGTTTCATATGCTTCATTAAAAATTAGAAACCTCTTTTTTGGTTAACACGTCTCTTAATCATACTACTAAAATTAGAGCTCTTCACCAAAAGTGCGACTTTTGCTCTCTTCATGTGATGAGAAGCTTCATCTTTCGTAGAATTTATCTGAAGTGGAATTGCAACAAAAGATAGAGTAGTCCTCAAAATTAACTATGATTCATTCTCTAATTAATAATGATCTTACGGACAGGAATGATAGATAAAGAATTTGATCACAATAAACATTGTCTTGCCAATTGGTTATTGTTGACTTGTTGTGCCATCTGGTACAGGTCCTTCATTGCAAAGCTAGTATAGTTAGTATTAATTAAGAAATGTCACATCTGGTTAATTTATTTGTGGTAATGTGTGCAACTAATCACAACTACCCTGTGATGAAAGCAAAGTTGATGTGGAATGTGATGGATGCTTCTGAAATGTGATGATTGAATTTGCAACCTCATATATATATGCTACAACTTGACACATGTAAGATTCAGGTAGGACACCTACCACGTTTTTCTTTATTTCTCCTACCATCAGATCCAGTACCATTAATTTATTCACGAAAGAGCATATTTTTATGACATGAACATCATGGTAATCAACAAAAGAAAACGTCCTCTAAAAATTTTTAGATTGAGAAAGTGTAGCTTATATGTAGAAGTAGAGAAATAATTATAGCAGCATCAGGTGAGATGCAAACTTGCACCCAATTTGGCCACTTTCTTTAGGCGATAAATTATAACGAGGAAGGATTTACAAATTAAGAAATTTTGTTAATTTTGGGGAATTATCACCAAGGCCATCCAATTTCTTGTATTTTAGTACATACAATTAGTAAATTAATTAAGCTGTTAGTTTTTATCATCGGCTACCGAAGTATGAAGTTCAAATGAAGAACGAACTATAAAATGTTGGATTTATTCACCAAAATTTATATCATATACGGATTCAATATCCTTTTTTGCGAGAATATACCGGATTTAAGATCTGATGTGGCAAGTTTGGTTTTGCCATTCCTTTATGTGTTTTTTCAGATGCGCTATTGCAAGTAGTTGCTGTCCTAAAACTAACATGATTAGGATGGTGAAAAACATTCCCTAATTAAGTCTTAATCTATATATATGTGTGAGACCTACAAAAGCATATGCATCGATGATTAGCAATGAAGCATCTACAAAATCGAAGTGGGCCCCAGGAGAATTTCTAGAAAGGGATGCAAATCACCAGCAGCTGCCTCCAAACAACATGATTTGTCAACTTTGTTCAAGAGATTCATCGTCATTCATCCCTTTGACATTCGGTTAACTAGCAAGCTCCAAATTAATGGTTAGTCTATTTATACGCGTCTTAATTTGTTTGCTTATCTCTAGCTTCAGGTTTCAGTTGAATAGTGTTTACATTTACTATGATATTTTTTGAGCAGACCGAAACGTACATATAAGTTAACTACGAAATTTTCTCAACAATATATGCTATTTTAAAAAAACTGATGAAAAGTGAAATTTCTCACTGCTATTAAATTAAGAGGAATATGACATGAGAATGCGTGCATTCCTTTGTACCTAATCATGTATGGATCTTCGATGAAATGGATATGAAAAAGCATTTTTAAGTAAAATTTGGATATCTGTTTGTTATTAATTAGTAGTAATTAACGTGCATCAGTTACAAGCAGGTATATGTGCTGGTATGAACCATATGAGTGTCTCTGTTTTTGAGCTATGTAAGTTATCATTATCATCACCGTTATCACCCTGTTCATATAATAAAGTAAAAATTTGGTCTATGCCACTAATGCTTTGTGGCTTTTGATTTTTGCTGTTGCTTTTTGCCCTATTAGTTTTACGTCATCGGAATCACAAAGTTCTTTGGAAAATATCACTAGTGACTCAACTTTTCTCAAAATGACAGATCTGCCCTTACCATTTTCTTTTCTCCTTCTCTCCCCATGTTCTCCCGAGTCTCGACGACTCATCTCTATCTTTCTCTCCTCTCTATTTTGGAATTTCAACCCAATCTTTTTCTCTCCTGCGGCAGCAACAACTAATGCAATGCAATTTTGTAAATTGGAATTTGGAAAGGCATAAAGTTTACAATTCCAATGGCATAAAGCCAATAAGGCAAAAAGCAATAACAAAAACCAAAAGCCACTAAATATTAGTTGGATAGGCGGAATTTTCTCTATAATAAATACATGAAAGAGCGCTCTAAGTGGCGGGTGCACCTTTCGTTTATTTTTTTTTTTCTACAGAATCGAGTTGTAATTGCCTAGTTTACATTAATTAAGGACAAAGTTAGGTACTTAGGTATATAGATGGAGGGGATGGTAGAATGTTTATTCATAAATCATTACACATTTCGCTTGGAGATGAAGATTGGATACGCATTGGTTGGGGGAAATGGAAGAATGACTCAGCAACGACAAACTAGTACCTTCGTGGGCTATATGTGCCTTTTCTTTTCGATGGTCTTGCTGGGCTTCTAGGCCCATCTCAAATTGATTTCCTTGGAGGCTTGGAGTGCCAAACTTATATTTTACGGCTTGTTTGGAAACTCCGATCCCGGTAGGATCGACCAAATCCCATGGATCAAAACCCTCGGAGGAATCTAGCCCTGCCGGATAGGATCTTGCGTTTGGAAGGCCGAGGGCTCGAAATTTCCCGTCCACCCGGTCCAATCCACGGGGAAAAATCATCGCTGCCCTTACGACGAAAAAACTTCCCGTCGCCTCACGATCGCATCGCGTGACCTCCATAAATCTCGCCGCCGCCCGCCGTCATTGCCACTCAAACTCCAATGACGACGTCACGGTTAGTATTCTCCTCCTCTTGATACTCCTCTTGTTGCTCCTAGAGTTTCTCACAGATCTTCTCAAAGACTACGGTGAGTTGGGAGCATGATGGTCGTGGCGGAATCGGAAGAGGCACGTGGGTGAGGAAGGAGCCACCTTCGATTGCTTCTTTCGCGGCAGGTTTACTCCCTATAGGTTGCACCGAGCACCCCCATCGACCCCACCTCTGCCTTTTCCCCTTGCTTTGCGAATTTTTGTGCTCAAATATGGCATTCCATTCTTTGGTAGATTCAAATAGGACATGTCGGTTTCATGTTCTTCTCATCATGACGTTAATTGATTGTTTAATTGGGGTGTTGAGGTGGAGGAGCAGACAACAAGTTTTAGGTTGTGGCCGATAATTCCTTTGGTAGATGGTTGTTTAGGTTAGGTTTGGTTGTAGATAGTGATGAACTCACTCACCACCTCTATCTGAACCTTAGCTTTCTAATGCAAAGCATTGATGATAAATATTTTGATTTTAGTTGGTTTAGATGGTTGGTTTCAACATGCTCATAATTGTCTTGACACGTAAAAAAACGAAGCAAAAAGAAGAAATTCTCAACCAATCTTTTACGTTCTCTTAATCGACCAAATTAGTAATTTCAGATAGAAACTAGTTTTTGGGGGCATCCTCTATGTTGTCATAACCTTGACATCGGTAAAGTATCTAAATATTACGTAAAAATGTCAAACTCTCATTTCATGAATACATACCTACCTTAGTAGAGATGGTAGGTAAATGATACTTTTGATCATTGACAATTTCACATAGACAAACAATCACATCTTAGTAGAGAATGGGCAAAACTAACGGCACTATCACATAGACAGACAATCACACCTAATACACTAGAAATTTCAAAGTTCAACCCACCAACATTTTTGTTGCTCATTTTATTGATAGTGTAGACCCACCCGAGGATGAGCTTACATCGCACCCTCTCCTCGGTTGTTCAATAAATAGACTAGTGATTCTTGGACAATGGTTTCTATTTTTAGCTATGTTCATTTGCATTGTGAAGTTATATCGCTGGTTTGTCCTTTTGTTTGTCTCTCTCTTTGTACATAATAGAATGGTTGTGTCTTGTTACAATTTACAAATCTGCTATGCTTTTGTTCTTGTTATGAAGACCTATTTGATTGGATTTTATCCCAATCTTTCATGCTTCGACCTTGGAGTTCTCCGATGTTCTCTATTCCTCTAGTTAGGTCGCCATCTTGATGATACTTGGGTGACATATGTTGGAAATGGAGCTGAAAATAGATCGTCAATGTACTTTCTTCGGTGACAATTAGCCTCTTGACACTCCAAGTGGTCGTTTTGGTCATTCATGCACTATAGTTGGTGATGCATTAGTCTTGTTTGGTGGGATTAATGATCGTGGGCAGCTTTTGAATGACACATGGATAGGCCAAATCATTTGTGAAGAACCTCGCGGGATGAGGATCTCACGGAGATGTTGGAGGTGGGCCACTTGCACCATCTTGTGGTTCCAATGGATATTAATTGTGTTCGGTTCTAGTTAATCTGTCACGACCATATAAATCAAGCCAGTTTTTAAAATGACTATTTGTATTCCCAATTATGCACACGCACTCACTATTTGCCTCTAATGTTGTGTATTGATTTTCTTTGACAATTTATAATTTTGTGTTGGAAGGAATGCCACGAAGGTGATAGAGTGATGTAAGAGTGGCGCCTACTTTCTTTGGAGAACGATATGGATTTACATTTTGATATTTTAAGTCTTCACTTCATTGATCTAGTTCATTCGAGAAAATGGTGAGTACTTGCAAAACTTATATTTGGAGGAAAATTGTGTTAGAAGGTTTGATTAATATGGATGTTTTGGTGACAACCTGAAGCTCTTGAGTTTGGCGGAAAAAGTTGACACCGTTTGGGAAGGTTCCCAAGTATGTTGAGAAACTAGAGGTACTTTTTCCTTAAGCCTACCGGCCTTAGAATGCAATTTATCATGTTTTATTTTAAACTGACATTAGGCCTACTTTTGAGTCCATCTGAGATCTGATATAAGGAATGTTGTTGTCCAGTATGCATGAGAAATGAATGTACCATACTGTTATGAAGGATGTGTTGGCAAAACAGTACTCATGTATGAAGGAGATGGGTTGAAATATGTGTAACGAACTATGATCATCTTGTATTTGGCCATCTTTCTTATTCCTTGTTTGGATCAAATTACCCATGTATGAATGCTTGTATTCTTTCATTTGAATGTGTGGATGTTTGGATGTGATATGAATGGTGCAAATCTAGTCTATTTTTCTCGAATTTTTCATATTTTGTGAATTTGATTTTTTATTTGTATTTATGAGTTTTTAAATTATTTGTGATGTTTTCGAACTCATTGTTTTCCCCGATTTTCCTCGAATTTTTCTGATTTTTTTGAATACAGGATTTTTATCCTTTGTCTTCAAGCGGTGGTAGGGAATATTTCAGGAAGGAACATTCCCCAAGGGGTTGAGAGGGATTCTACATGCCCTTCAAAATCCTCCTTGGGATTTTCTTCCCGGGGATTTTCCCCCCTAGCATCCAAACAAACCCTTAATGATATTTTTTTGGGGGAGAGACGACCGTCCTATTTATTTATTTATTTTCCTATTTACAACCCGAAGTAGGGGTAAATACATATATTCATATTTATATCCATATATTTTTGGAACAAACACAAATTAGATGTTGTAACAAATGCGAGTCGAAATCCTATTGAATTCAAATATCCTACAATATAACTAAGTTATGAAAATAAAACAGCAGGATTGGCATACTATCCGTCTTCCTATTCTTGTGTATTTTCACGTACTATACATTCGTATTCGGTGGCCAATAAAGATACTATCAATAACAAAATGCTAACAAGCAAGGCAAATATAAATGGTACTATAATATATACATGCTCTGACGTCTGAACCAGTGAAGTGATTAGCAGCAGCAAACAAAGCAAAACCCAGCCCATTTTTTACCTGCACGTGAGAACTGAAGAATTAAAGGGGAAGGGAGGAGCCACCTGGGCTGGCCCTGCCCAGCCATCCTGCCTCGCGTGTCCAAAGGAGCAGCCTGCGGTTCAGGGGCTGTTTGCTTTGAGCCTGGCAGATTTTTGCCTGGCCGGGAGACGCCTGGAGGTTCCCTGGGATTTGTTTGGATGCTAACTTGAATAGCTGCTAGGTCAGGCCATGTCCAACGCCTGACAGGCAGGGAGCAGTGCACGGAGCGAAGCTTCCGATCCACCATTGAACTTCGATTCAACGTTGTATTTTTCATTTATCGGTTTGAGCCATGCTTCTAACCAAACAATTCATCTTCAGGTTTATCTGATCAGACAAAAATCATCTACTTTCTAGGCTACCTCCAGACACTACTTTTTCTCAGACATGAAATCCAAGGCACCAATCAAACAAGCCCTCGTTGCCTCAGCCTCCATCTCTCTTGGATAGTTAGATTCTTATCTGCGCCCTCATCGGCTCATCCTCTCACTTGCCACCATTGTCCGCAGCTGAAGCTCCAATCTCGCGAGCCCCGCCATCCTTCGCGAGATCGAAACACCATGGCCACCCTCCCGTCGTTGGGGCAACGCCGGCGGCAGCAGTTTGCGAGTTCCACTATGATGGATTTGTTGGGTCACGGGTAGGCTACGATAGCTACAAACAAAAATTCTACCACATAAACCGAGGAAGCCATGCAAGTAGATGATCATAGATCGTTACCACCGAGCACGCGAAACAGCGGAAGAAGGGTTGGGCGGCTGGTCCAACAAAAGCGCGTCGATGTAGTGGTCGTAGTCGATCGTCCAATGTCCAGCAAGTCGATGCCGTGGTCGTAGTCGATCGTCTCCTCCAACAACGTCTGTGGTTCCTTGTGAAGATCGCGGATCGTCCTCAAGCGCAACAATCGTAGTAGCACCTCTACGGTATCCACACGTCCAGGGAAGGAACAACCGAGCGTCGGTGTGCCGACGACCAAGTCGCACGGTGGAGCTCTCAGGAAGATGGCGGCTAGGGTTTTGGTGGTGTTTCACGCTTCCATCCTAACAGCCTCATGCACCTCCTTATATAGTGCTTGTGACGGATCCTATCCGAACACGTTTTGAATAAATTCGCGTCTTGGTTTGTTCAACCCGTTAAGTGTGTGACCTGTAGGTTCATGTGTAGTTCGGTTGTGACTCGGAAACCGCCGATCACGCAGTCGTGGCGGCTCCTAGCGAACATATCGATTCCCGAATACACACGAATTATATCGGACGAACCTTAATGCAATATGATCTCGACTAGGTCCTCATCACTTACGACTAGGTCCTATCTTTATCTGACCGGTTCAGTATTTGGTCATGACCATTTCGTAATTGCTTACGACCGAGTTTCGACCACTCTGTGACTACGTTCGACCGATCTGACACACCAGCTTGTATATCATATCGACGGTCAAACCATGGAATCGTCGAACTAAGCGACCTACTCGTGTATACTCCCTTTGCCTCACGATGTCTGGTCGAACTCCAGGTGAGATGTTGTGTCATCTATGGACTGTTCAATACTTTCTCGATCGAGTGTCAGATAACTTTACGTGGTCGAACACTTCGACTACTAGTGGCATGGCCATGCACTTTCTTTATCCGATCACAACGAGGGGCCCAGAGACATCTCTCCTGTTATGTTAGGAGGGGCAAATCCCATATCCGACCAGTCACATTCCTCTCCATGTTTGAGCATAACCGAAAGCTACCTTTATAACTACCCGATTCTGGTGTAGCGTTTGGCAACCCCTAAGAGTGCTCTTACACATGTAGGAAACCATCTTGATCTCAGTCTAAGGATTATACATCATCATTGCTTGAGACCAACTAACGACACATAGATTCATAACAATCTCAATAGTGTCTCAATGTGGGTCTTATCCAACATCATGTTCTCTAACATGTGTCCATATTATTGGTTTGATATCTCCATATTTATGACTTGTGAAACATAGTCATCAACCAATACATATGCTAGTCTATTCATATGTGTCCACATATGTTTACGACCGAGGATCATGTAAGAATAATTATCGCATACGAATATAGAGTTTCACAACCAAGTCACATACTTGATAATAAATATTAACAATATTATTCTAGGAACAAGATAACACATTATCAATGTCATGAACATAATGAAATATAATCATCTTTATGATTGCCTCTAGGGCATATTTCCAACAGGATTGCCATCAAAACCGAGCACCAAGTTGTTTGGAAATTAAAATCACATTGCCATCGAAAGCGAGCACCAAGTTTTTTATATTATATTTCTCTAGCTAGTATTTCTGTGCACATTATATTTCCTTTGAATCTGTTTTTCTTCAGTTTGTGCGGTTTTTAGCCGGTTTTTACGAGAGAAAAAACGAACTTGGTTTCGTTCTATTGTACCGAATACAGGTCAAACTAGTTGATCGGTCCGGTTCGGGGTTTTCTGTTTGTTTTCTCAGTTTTGGTGTGAAAGTGAATAGCCCTACCTAAAATGCAATTTTGACCACTTATTTTATTATAATATACAAATAAAATCTAATAAAAATATAATATTATGAATTTTTTTGAGACAAATCTACCTATATACCATTTTCATGTGTCAATCTAAATATTCAAAAAGATTTTAATAGCCAAAGTTTGAAATGTTTGACTGCAGCATTGAAAAAAAATGACTTGTTTTTGTAAGGGAGCACAAACCGTTAGAAGCATTTTGGTGAAGTTAATTCAAAAGAATGGTTGGCCGGTGAACCAATAATGATATTATTCTTTACTCCTTTGAAAGTTCCATTTGGTGGTGATAATGTATTCAGGCTTTAGCATCTTATATACCCCCATGAGGATCTTATGCGGATGAATCTGTGTGTATATATGCATGTGGCTTGGAGGATATCTACACATGGAACGGTCTATTCATAAAGTGACTAAATTTTTTTTAAGTATAAGTTATATTTTTTATCCATTGGATCAATATCCTATCATATGGCACGTCAATCTCTACACAAATCTAATGGTGCATAATAATTAACTTAAATTTAAGAAAATTTCAGATAACTTAAAAATAGCAAATCTATCTACGGATATATGTATGTATGACTCGTGGCATGATTATTTTCTTTTTAGAGTTTAGAATTTATAGTATCAATTATTTGGGACGACGTGCGCTCCGCTAGTGGGTCCCAAAAAATGGAGACCGGCTGCTAATTCTCGTCTGTTTTGGGAACCTGGTCATCAGCATATTGAATGATAGATAGGGCACCACGAGGAAATAAAAAACTGCTTTAATGGGCAGAGTGAGTACTTTATTAAGTAGACATTTCAGTCCAGCCCTGAAGATACACATATGGAGCGAGCTGCATGGGGTGCACGTCTGCACAGAGTGGAAGTAGCTAGCATGTCCAAATATAACGTCGAAAGCTCAACACTGCCGTTTTTTGGCGCAAAATCAGGTTTGCGACGTGTTATTACGGAAGTAGCGACCGCGGAAAGAAATAGCAAAAATAAAACCTCATTCGCACAGTTACAAGCCAGACATCTCCTCACGCGCCTCGTCCGGCTGGTGACGGCCGGACGCCACCCCATCTCCCTCGTCTGGCCCCTCACCGGCCGGACACCAACTAGCATTTCGGTAATTAGCAGCAGAAGCCAGCTGAAGACACATATAGTGCACTGTTTGTGGAAATTGTTTGTTTGAATTTTAAAATATAGCAAATGAGCTTAAAAAATTATGAAAATTTTTTGGAGCCTTCCGACACAGTGTACTTGCTTGTGTAATTTTTACATAATTTTATTCGTTAGGAATGTTTCTCGCAATTTCACTTAAGTATATTGTTTTGTAGAAATTTCTAAATATAGAAAAGGAGCTCCAAAAATTTCAAATTTTATTTTGATGGCTCCTTACACAGTGGACTTGAGTGTGTAATATTTCTACAATTTTGTATGTGTTCTGAAATTGTCTCGTGTATACATTGCTGACAGATAGATGTGGCAGAAGCGAGATCTAGAGGGTTGAGGGAACGGTTGATGCAAATGTATACTCTATCTGCTTGGTTTTATGCCTTGATCATTTGCACGGAGAGAGAGAGATGCAAATGGATTGAGATATGTGCAAAACCAAGCAGATAGTTTATACATTGCTGATGTCAGATAGAGTTTAGGACATTATATTCAGAAGAATGGTTGGGCGTTGAACCAACCATGGTATTATTCTTTACTCCTTTGAAAGTTCCATTCGGTGGTGATGGTGTATTCACGGTTTAACATCTTATATACTAAAGCCTAAAGTTCCATTCGGTGGTGAGTCAGATGCATCTTATTATACCAAATGGAACTTTCAAAGGAGTAAGAATAATACATAGTTGGTTCACCGCCCAACCATTCTTTTGAATCTAATGTTCTAAACTCTATCTGACATCAGCAATGTATATACTATCTGCTTGGTTTTGCACACATCTCAATTCATTTGCATCTCTCTCTCTCTCTCTCTCTCCCTCCGTGCAAATGATCAAGGCATTAAACCAAGCAGATAGAATATACATTTGCATCAATTGCATCAGCCGTTCCTCAACCCTCTAATCCATCGCTTTCATCATGTCTTTTTGTCAGCAATGTATACACGAGACAATTTCAGAATACATATAAAATTGTAGAAATATTACACACTCAAGTCCACTGTGTAAGGAGCCTTCAAAACAAAATTCAAAATTTTTGGAGCTCCTTTTATATATTTAGAAATTCCTAAAAACAGTATACTTAAATGAAATTGCGAGAAACATTCGAGCGAATAAAGTTATGGAAAAATTACACAAGTAAGTACACTATGTCGAGAGGCTCCACAAAAAAAATTCATAATTATTTGAGCACATTTGCTATATTTAAAAATTCAAACAAACAATTTCCATAAATAGTGCACTATACGTGGCTTCGGCTGGCTTCTGCTGCTAATTACTGAAACGCTAATTGGCGTCCGGCCAGTGAGGGTCTGGCCGAGGAAGCTAGAGTGGCTCACGTGGGGAGACGTACTGTCCCACTACTTCTGTAATAACACATCACAAACGTGCTATTTGTGTCACAAATTCAACACTGCCTACCCTCTCTCTTTCTCTCTCTCTCTCTCTCTCTCTCTCTCTATATATATATATATATATATATATATATATATATATATATATATATATATATATATATATATATATATATATATATATATATATATATAGTATTCTTGAGATACGTACTCTCACTTCTCATATACCACTTAAATTATATGATGATACATTTTATCTAATTGAGCATACTCCAATAATGATTATAAGATACCCAAAGTGAGTTTCATAAAAAATTCATTAAAATCCACTTTTTATAGCAAAATTTGTGTACATCGTCTTTTATATATATAAAGGTTATATAAAAAGGGCTCGATGGAATTTTTTAAGCAAGGTATATTGGAGTATTTTATAATTAGTATTTAAGTATATTGAAAATGATAAAAAGTATAATATATATATAGGGCGCTTCGTTTAGTACTCTAGGGAGTACATACTCCACTTGAATATACCACTTAAGCGAATATATCATACTTCTTTATCATTTTCAGTATACTTAAATACCAATTATAAGATACTCTAACGCGACTTGATTGAAAAAAATATTGAGCCCTTTATTTTTGCTATATACCCTTTTTCATATATAAAAAGTATATACATAATTTTTCTATAAAAAGTTGCCTTTAATGAAATTTTTCATGAAACACACTTTGGGATATCTTATCATCATTATTAGAGTATGCTCAAATTGATAAAGAGGTATCATCATCATTAGGTGGTATATGAGGTGTGTGTGTAGGAAAATAGTATGGTACTCCTGGGAGTACGTACTCCCACCTCTCATGTACTACTTAAATCGTATGATGATACCTCTTTATGAATTTGAGTATACTCCAATAATGGTGATAAGGTACCCCAAAGTGACTTTCATGAAAATACACTTTTATACCAAAATTCGTGTATATACTTCTTTTATATATGAAAAAGAGTATATAGCAAAATAAAGGGCTCTAATGAAAATTTTCAATCAAGTCAAATAGGAGTATCTTATAATTGGTATTTAAATATCTTGACAATGATAAAGAAGTATAACATGTATGCGTTTAAGTGGTATATTGGAAGTGGAAGTACATACTCTCGAACCGAGAGTGCAAAAAGCAGTGTGTGTGTGTGTATATATATATATATATATATATATATATATATATATATATATATATATATATATATATATATATATATAGAGAGAGAGAGAGAGAGAGAGAGAGTGTTCAGTCCCCTAGCTAGCTACAAAACTCGTTACATATTATTTACGCATACCTCGTACGCGTAGATTAGCGTTTCCGTGTGCTATATATCATCGTGTACGCATTAATTGATTTGGCCATAAAATGTATTTTCGTGTGTAAGTAACATGGGGCATCTGGAAAAAGCTATCGCGACTATAGAGGGTTATCACGGAAGCTATATGCTACACACCACGGTTTACTGTAATATATACATTTTTTTTTACTATTTCAATTATGAGGTATACGTAAATAATATGTAACGAGTTACATTAAAATTCAGAGTACATGTAACGATCATCATATGTTAGTCATACAAGTGGCAGAGCTCATCAAGGTGCATGGGTTCCTCCGAAATTTTGCCCTAAAACCTAATATATAAACCCACTACTACAAAAAGGTATTCCTGAGACGGTTCTGTAACGTCATCGCGAGCGGTTTCGTGAGCCGTCTGAATTTATGGGTCGATGATGACATGAGGTCATCCTGAGCGGTTTGAACCGTCAGTAATGCATACTTTACCTGAGCGGTTTGTGGCTGAAAGCTATGCTGTGATAAGTACATATCACTATTTATTTGACCACTGGCAAATGCATGATAAGTACTTATCACCGACGGTTTTGTAACTGAAACCGTCTATGATGATTTTCTCTATAAAGCTAGCGATTATGCATTTGTGCTATTAAATCCGGCATCATATATATATATATATATATATATATATATATATATATATTGTTACGTAGTCTCTCGGCCACTTTGGGGATCGTCCCATGACATGAGAAGGATGAGAGCGGTAGCCACGGGCAACCTCATTGAGCTCTGCAATATATTAAAAACTATGTTATGGATTGCAAGGAGGCGTCGGGAACATCCAATTACCAGGATTGAGCATGTAACGTATTTAAACCCAACAAGAACACCAAGCAACCATTCTCATATTTCAAAAGAATTCTCAACTTGTTGCTTGGTGTTCTTGTTGGCTTTAAAGACAATTACATGCTCAAGAATTGTTAGCAGACTATGCCACTTCTTGAGCATGTAACGCGTCTTTACAAGCGAACAAGAACACCAACAACTCATTGCATCCATATTTTAAACTTGTAGGGCTCAATGAGGTTGCCCGTGACACTGCCTCATCCTTCTTGTTGACTTTAATTTCTCAAAAGTGGTCAGACTATGAATATATATATATATATATATATATATATATATATATATATATATATATATATATATATATATATATATATATATATATATATATATATATATATATATATGGTTTTAATGGCACAAGCTACCGCTGGAGACTTTATAGAGAAGAGATTATGAATGGAATGGTAGGGCGTGCACAGTGCAAGAGGTAGGAGAACTTGACCGCATGAACAAGGGGACTATTAATATGAACTAATTATCAATTCAATTTCAGCATAAAACTATTGACATCATTACATCACGAGCAAAGGGACTATTAATATGAACTAATTGTCACTTCAATTTCAGATAAGACTATTGACATCATTACATCACAGAGCAAGGGACTATTAATATGAACTAATTATCAATTCAATTTCACATAAGACTATTAACATCATTGAAGCGGTTCATCGGCAAGAGAACAAGACCAAGGGTGTCCAAACCCACCACACCGATAGTAGCCCTCGGCATCCATCATGAGCATTAGCCATTTTCATCACAGAGCAAGGGGGTAGAGGCAGAGAGAGAGTAAGGTAGGGTGATACCTCGATGCAGCGCAACCACGGTGGCGACCCCACCACCGGCACAACCCTCATCCATCCCTTCACCTTGCATAAATCACACAAACATCGAGGACACAACTTAAGGCTCAAGCATAAAAATCAAACTCAACAAAAGATATTAAGCTAACGGACCTAGAGGAGAATAGAGGAGGATGGGGAAAGCAAAGCCCTGCCGGGGCCCTAGCGGCATAGCAGGCTCAAGGGCGACGGTGACCGTGGTCGGCGGCGTCGAGGTGGGGAGGAGCGAGTAAATCTTGTTTGGGAAGTGTGAGTTAGGTGGGCGCAAACCCTAAGCGGGCTGGGAGTGACTAGAGTTAGGGCGTCACCGTGGTTGTGGCTGCGGTGACACCGCAAAAGACACTCTTATCGTCACGAGTGTCTTTTGCAAAGGTCACCGTCATGTATCTAACCGTCGGCAACGAGGAAGAATGGCGGCGTCAGCGGCGGGTCACTTTCGGGTGGGGAGGAACAAGCGAGTAAGTAAGGCATTGGGAGTGGCGAGTTAGGCGCAAACCCTAGCGGCCGGCGGGCTCCTACTAATAAAGAGACTTATCACGAGCGGTTCTATTATGGAACCGTCGGTGATAATATCACGGACGGTTCCATAATGGAACCGTCCGTGATATATCTATATCACGACGGTTCTATAATGGAACCGTGCGTGAAATAATTTTCTCAAGTATATTTATCTTGTATATACACTTACATGACATGAAGAAATTACATGTTTATATTAAAAAAGTAGAAACCTATAATTAAACAAAGTTTTTATAGTGGCGGAGGTAGGTGCTATCTCCATCTTCAATACTTCATAAGCGGCGGTGTCGGCATCGGACGGATTCACGATCATCGGCAAGCGAAGCTCGAAATCGTCCACCCGGCGCTTCGTTGAGTGTCTCTGAAGACCCTCGGATTGTTGAACCAAGAAGAATTGAGCCCATAGGCTCTCTTCCCTTGCTTGAGGGTTTCGGCACAGTCGACTTCGATCGCCTGCCGCCTCGATCACCTTGATCCAAGTGACGGCAAGCCTCCACGAAGGCGTGCAGCGTTATTTTGGAGAACCACGTCGATGACGCGTAAACTTCGTCGAAAGTGGGAGATCACCGGGAAGACACGGCGGAGGAGGATGTCAAGGCGGCGGAAGGTGGCCGTCATCTGCTCCGACAAATTCTCGACGGCGTAGGAGTGAAGACCTTGTTGAAGCAGGTGTTCTTCCGACATGGTTCAGCATACAGCGAGAGGTGCTCGTGCGGTGTGGCCGGGTAGGCCATCAATCCGGCGATAAGGAAGAGGCAACCATTTCATTTTTTTATAAGTAGGATGATCACATCTTTGATGGCGGATGATCCTTTTATAAAACAAGGTATAAATTTGGGCGTGAGGCGAAGAGCGTGTCGGGGGCTGAAGCGGATCGAAGTGACGAAGAGCGCATTGGGAGAGCGAAGTGGATGGCGGCGAAGAAGAAAAACACAGCGTTGGCTGTGGCGATATTATCACGAGATGGTTATAACAAAAACCGTTTGTGATATGTGGTAATATCCTGAGCGATTATTGTTAGAACCATCGTGATGTTTCACGAACAGTTCTTTGTTGAAAACCGCCTGTGATATGTAGAATTATCACGAGCGGTTTTCAACATAAACCGTCTGTGATATTACCTCTTCCTGAGCGGTTTTTAAGCGCAGCAAAGTAACCTGAGACGGTCTCTAAACCAAAACCGATCTGTGATTGCATATAATCTGAGCGGTTTTGGTCAACCGTCTGTGATGAAACGTCGATATTAGCGTTTTTGTAGTAGTGACCCTTTATACACAAGACATATAGTCCGTACTAACTAATACACACTCCTTAGATTGCTTTCTATGCGCCCACGGCCAACCCAATAGTCCCAACATGATTTTTATTTATTTAATCCTTTTTATTAATATTTTAAACTTAGCCTTGCTAACTTTATTTCCAATTCGACCCATTTGGCCATGCCAGCGACCGTGTTGTCACGCCACCCGTCTTGGCGTGGCCCAACCTGTCATGCAAGCTCTCGTGCGCCTCTCTACTCCAACCCAATCTCCTCTGTCCTCCCTTTCTTTGTCCTCCGTGGTCGGCCGCCCCTCCCTAGCCGTCCTCCACCCAGTGATAGTCCTCCCTTGGCGGTGTCCTCCCCCCGCCGGTCTTCATCCACCCTATTGACAGTCCTCCCCCGCGTCGGTCGTCCTCCCTTGTGTTGGCCGTCCGCCACCCGCCGGCCAAAGGTAAAAAACCATGCATGTTGGCGTAATTCTTTGTTCCATTTAGAAATGTGATTGTTTTGTAGATTATGGCTATATATTCATGAATTGCAATGTGAGAATGTTGTGTAATTTGTTGAAAAGATATAATAAGCAAGAAATACAATTATGTTTTTGTTCATAACATGCATGTCTTGTTTATATCCTTGGAGCAATTGGTATGTGTATGTAAATCTGCTTAAATATTGGTTGATGTTTGTCTGTGATTTTTTTATCGGCTGTTTTGTGAACGTTTGAGTGCTATTGGTTGATGTTTGTGTGTGAGAAAAAAATGATGTTTGTGCAATAGGTACTAGTGAACATTGGAGGTCAGATGTTTTGTGACTGCTTCACCATTTACATTCCATTTTGATCACCACTGTTAAACAAATTAAAAGCTCCTTTCAACCTGCTGTCAGACCCTCGGGCGTGGAATACCCGAAGATCTTATGTATATACAGTGCTAGTCCCAGGATTAACGGCTAGCACACACATTCACAACATTGAGCATTCACAACCATACATTCATATATAGAAGGTAAAGCAAAATGGTACTTAACTTAGCGATTACAATATTTACATTACAAAGGCTAACCGGCCAAATGAGACTTAAGTACCAGAAGTAACATAGTAACAGAAATAGCAGCAGAGGATTAAAAGTGGTGAAAGTAAGCAAATTCCAGCGGTGTGCCCATCCATACCCAAAGGCAACCGACAAGAAACAAATCCTAGATAGACCCGTCACCGAACCTCTCAGTGCCAGAAGCAAAGAACTCGTTGTCTAGCGTCGGCCCCTCTGCAAACTCTAAACCAACAACAATAGCAAGATTGAGTATTTTTGTACTCCGTAAGACTTGTAGTGTATCGCAAAAGTTATATTAGATGCAAGGCTTATCAAAGAGAAGGCTCTATACTACAAGTTATTTTGCGTTAAGCATATTTTATTTGCAATATTCATAAGTAGTATTTTGCAACCGCATTTGAAAGAGCATTTTAAATGTATAACAGGACAATAAGTAATTGAATGAATCACCAATAATAATAACTACAGCTTGCAACCTTCCTTGGCTGTGAGCCAAATTCGTGTTCAGCCATAACTCTTGATTAACTCAAATAAATTCACAACCCATTTTCCATGCTTTTCCCGATAAAAAGTTTTTGGAAAAGTCAAGACTATACCCGACAATACTACACTTAGCACACTCGTCACCACGAGCACGACTATTATAATAGATTTACTCTGCAGAGGTGTACAACTTTACCCATAGTACACAAATTCTCTAGTTTATTTGGCATATATCTATGCCACCGCTCACTTCCTTAGGTAGCAGGTCTAGAAACGCGTGTGAAGCCTTTACATTATCTAGGCCTAATCTTGCACTTAGCCCATCGAATGTTGCCACTGAATCCGAGTGTACCCTTCTCGGTATGTGGGGAACCCTTCTCGATACATCCGTCTCAGTGAGGCATCATATGTTGGTCCTCACTTCGTCGAGTGTACCCTTCTCGATATGTGGTAACCTTTCTCGGTACACCCACCTCGGTGAGGCATTCGCCGCTATGTTGGCAATCATAACTCAATGCTCACACGTCTCCTACCTACCCCTCATGCAAGGCTAGATCTGGACAACTTAATTAGATAAGGCCATCACCATACTAGCACTATGGTTGTACACTTACGCTTAGGTCGT
This sequence comes from Phyllostachys edulis, assembly GCA_036346405.1. Taxonomy (NCBI): domain Eukaryota; kingdom Viridiplantae; phylum Streptophyta; class Magnoliopsida; order Poales; family Poaceae; genus Phyllostachys; species Phyllostachys edulis. Next base: position 113,544 of record JAYEVD010000332.1, read on the forward strand.
AAATACCGGTATTCAGTCCTTAATTGACCCAGGCGAGAATCTCCCCTTATCTACTAGTGAGACTCTTTTCCCACTTTTTCAGAATATAATATAACTCGTCCGCGTCCAAAACTAGGTTTTGCATTTTTGTTTTTATTCAAAATAACAGAGGCACACCCCTCTGGACATTGTCAAAAATCTCCCAAATTCACATTTATCATATTATTCTTTTACATTTCTTTCCGAAAAAACTATCGTTCTAGTAAGCATTTGTGCGATAGCTCGCACTAAAATTTTCAAATGACATTAAATATTGTCTAACCCGTATCCTAGTGTTAACAAAACAGGGATATCAACATGTCAAAAGAATTCATGTAACAAATAGGATTTACAGCTACCAACATCCCAAACATAGCAGTTTAATATTGAACATACGCGCATGCAATAATAGAATTTGCAAAATAAAGTACAATAAGTAAAATAATAGGATCAATATGCTCAAAAGGGGTGCTTGCCTTGCTCAGATTGTTCTGGATATAAATTTGGTTGGTCGTCGAAAATTTCATTTTGCGTAATCAACGTCTATTGCAAAAAGAACCATAAATCAATTAAATATGGCAAATGAATTCAAACAGTAGTCAAATTCAAATATTTTTGCAAAATCAGGTAGATTATGATTTTAGACAAATTTAGAGACAAAAATCAACTCATTTGGAGTTTCCTAACAAAAGTTATTAAAGATCTAATTTGGCTAGGCTGAAAAATCCTAGAAATAGAAAAGGGAGAGAAAAATGTCTCTCTGACAGGTGGGACCCGCCCCTTTTCCATTTTCTTTTTGATTTAAATCTCAGCCGAAAGTCTCTAGTCAATGACAGGTGGATCCCAAAGATTTACCTTTTCTTTTCTTTTATTTTCTTAAAGGAAATTCAAATACTTACCTATGGGACCCGCTGTCAGCCTCTTGGCTTACCGGAACAGTGTGTGTGGACCGGGTCCACAGCACAGCTCACAGTCCACGCGGTGGAATCATTGGGTAGTTAAAGTGCTGGGCCCGCACGGAAGTGTCGGTTTACATCATTTAAACCCAGATCTACTAATGATTAGTATTAACCACCGCTTAGGACAGTGATTTGGTTATTAATGAAGGGCTATAGGACTTGTCCGTTTTCGGACAGAGCTGGGAGCTCCCGAGCTCGATTTGCTCCGGCTCAACGCCAGCGATAGGGGCCATGGCGGCGCGACCGGGTGGTCAAAATGGAAGGCCACGGTCCAGGCGGACCCGCTGGCACCGACGGCGTGGTCTCCGATGACTGGAGGCGGCGGCGTGACTGAGAGCGATGGCGTGGAGGCTTTCGGCCAAAGTGGCCTCTACGGAACCGACGATGCATTAAGCTCATTTGCGCACGCATGAGTGATTAGGGACCCCTAGGAACTCACCGAAGGCACGAGGGTAGGACGAGGTAGCTGGAGATGGCTTGGCGGCGATGACCTGCGACGGCGGTGACTTCCACGTGGAGAAGGTGTCCTGAGCAACGAGAAAGAAGATGGGTGGTCGGAGAAGCATAAGTGGTTGGAGAGGATGCTCGGGAGATATTAATTGGGGGAATAACTCATCTTTGAAGGTGAGGTGGCGGCAAAATTGGTTGATTTGGCTGGAGCCGAAGAGGATGATGCTTCGGTGAACTCCTGTGAAGCAAATGTACAATCAAGTTAGGGGAAACATTTCTCATGCCCTAGAACGTAACATGACACGGTTGGGAGAGAAGGAGGTTCACGGTTGCAGCCGGAGCAGCAAGGTGGCACTGCGGCTGGAAATGGAAGCCCGAACTCTCGCGCGGTTTTATTTGGTGAAAATGAAAGGGATGGAGGGGGATGGCTTGGTGAAGTAAAGAGGTGGCAGAAAGAGCCTCAGGGCGGCCATTTATAGAGGGGAGGTGGAGAGCTCACGAGTGAGCTGGAATGGGCGGTTGATGTGCTCAAGGCGCCGATAGAGCATGAGCAACGTTGAGTGGACGATGGACCGGGCAGTTAATGCACGTGGAAAAACAGTGGGCGTGGCTAAAACCCGGTGGCGGATTTGGTGGTGCATGGATGAGGCGGAGGAAGCCAAGGTGCTTGAGGTATTTGGAGCCATCGCTTCGGCGTGGTTGAAAACTCTGGTGGGGCCCTGATCGATGAGAAGAGGGAGTCTTCTTGTTGGTGGTGTGTGCTGCACTGGTTCGGATCGAGATAAGGTGTGGTGGGAGCTAGCTTAGCCCGAGGAATAGGCGAACTGACTAGTGGGGTCCGACCGCCAGTGAGAGGTAAGTTTAGGGTTTTAAGATTTTCTGATTTTTGTTTAACTAGAAAAGGCTGAAAGCTTCTAGGATTTATTTGACCTAGCAAACTAACTCCAAAAATTCTTAAAATTTTTGGGGAGGCTTAGGTCATAGTGTAGATCCTTGTATAAATTTTCTAGCATTTTTAAAATAATATATTTTCCTTTATAAAACTTTGAAGCTTCTTTTTACTTGTATTTTCATAAAATGATGTTTTAGGTTTTACAACCAACAAAACCCTGATTTGAAATCCAAATAAAATGAACAACCAAGAGATGCAGCAAAGGTTTTAAAATGAACACAATTTTATACATTTAAAATACAAACCCTAAATTCGGGATGTTACAAAAGCGTGAGAACCGCCAAGGCGATTTAACTTGTAATGCTTAACCCTCCAATTTGGTCCTAGCATCACAAATTAAATTTCCATGCTCTTGATGTATTATGCATCTCTCAGGAGCGGTACACATACACCTTCACAATGATATCAAACCATACACGAGTTATTACCATATCACAAGATAAAATATTAAGTACGCAGTGGAAAACAATAAATAAACTGAATTAAAACCATAAATTTATCCAGTGATGGAGTCCCAAAGGCTTGTCATAACTTTGTAGGGCAACCATTTGGGTTTAAACCATAACAAATCGGCGTTCTGCGCAATCTTTCTTACCCGATTCAATCTCGATACCTGCTGTCCAGATTAGTAAATAAAAGCAAACAGTGAGTACATGAATATACTCCGCAAGACTTACCAAGCCTATACATAGCTACATGCAAGCTCTACTCAAAGGAGAAGGCTATAGGGTTCATTTTCAGCACAAAGCAATATTTCAAGTGAATACAAGTAGTAGATTCAAATTGCCAGTTAGCAAACATTTTTAATATTTCAAATAACAGCGAGTAATTAACAATAGACATCAACAGAACATCTACATGGGGCCGCCCGGCAGCACACAAACATAGCATGAGAAACCATTCTCAATACTACCCATCAAGTTTTGAGTTTAAATTCCAAAATGTTGAGTCTAACTCTCGAAAGACCTCCTTAAGCGTGTCCATAACCAAGGACGTGGCTATTCGAATAGTTTTAACCCTGCAGGGGTGTACAACTTTATCCATATGTCGACCGCTCCTTTTGCCACATGATTTAGCACACTTTCGAAGGTATGCCGGCAGAGCTAAGTCCTACGAGACGTTTTTCAATATTGTGTATTAACTACGAGCCGCCCATATGGATAGAACCCATACGTTATGTCGGAGTTATTGTAAAGCCGAAAGTCAACTACCCTATAGGCGTAAAGCCTCTGGACAACTACAATGCCCCTTGGTGTGGAGAACCTAGACAGGATTCCACTACCTCACACCCAACACAAATAGACACATATCTCTTTTTTTTTAACACCACACACACCCGCCTCCTGCGACTCGGAGCTAACACAAGCCAAAGTACTAAGTCAAGAGGGGACCTATATGGCTCTCATGTGAATGCACGCAATAATGCTTGGTTTAGTGCAACAAGATGTTCGGTCCTTGTTGACTCAGGCATACAACCACACACCCGATAATCACACCATCAACCATATGCCTGAGTCTAAAATATTTTATTTTCATTTTTAGTTTTCCAAATATAATAGCACAGGGTGCTGAATATAACATAATAAAAATGATTTATGTGATCAAGGTCGTCGACAACCGCCCAATCTACCGGAAACTAAGTATTGCTAAGCATGACATCGAATAAACATAAATAGACTATATAACTTCCACCTGGCTCTAATTCACCAGCAAAATTATTAACTTAGGCTAGTGGTAGGGGATGAACAAATTTAGGGAATTCATGCAATAGGACCTCTAATCGCAAACATAATTTGACAAATAAGCATGCATACATACAGTTGCAAAACAAGATAATAATTTTTGAATGTAATAGGATCAACATGCATCAACAGAATGAGTGTTTGCCTTTGTTTGCTGGTACTCTGGACATTCACATGATCAACTCTGTTGCACTCCCGAATCATCGTCATCTAACGATAAGAACCAACAAAGCAAAAAACACCAAAACTCCAAAAGTATCCAAAAATAATGAAATTAATACAGAAGAAAGAAAAAAAATGATTTTAATTGAATTTAGAGACAAAAATTATTTGATTTGGAGTTGATTTGAATTGGTTATGAACTTTTGAAATTGAGACTAAGGCATAAGATCTATTGTTGGTTGGTTAACCAAAACCCAAATCTTGGCTTATGATTGATTTTACTCTTTTAGGTTACATGTGAAAAGCTAGTAATTATATTTTATAACCCATTTGTATTGGCATTTGACAAAGCTCTATTTCACTGTTATTAAAATTTTACATTCCAAACTTGCCTCCCTTTTAGTTCTTGCTTTCTTTGGATACAATGTTAATGGCATGATTAAACCAATAAGATTTCTGACCTTTGCACTAGACAAGGCTTAGGCTTACTAGTCCTATTTTAATTATCCTCTAATTTCTTAGCAAATCTGTTAAGAAAGATTGGCTTAGCTTATTCAGTAATTTGTTGATGTCTAAACTCTAAGTGGAAGTCCACTGTCCTTCTCTTTAACTACTACTGGTTCACTTCTTTACTTTGCAAAATCCAAAATTCAATCCTTGTCTTTCAGGTTAGGTTGCCCTTCTTAATTCACTCTCTAAAACTTATTTATTCTACACAAAATTTTCCAATTATTAACATTTTAATAGACTGAAGCTCACTAAAACTCCTAAATGCACTTACAAATTGTTCTCTGCTCACAAAGCACAAATAAGATTTGGTTGTTTCTCTGCTAGTTTGTAAATATTCCCATCCATCCTTGATTTTCAAAAAAGAAAGCTCCTGCTAGCTTAAGTGTTCAAAAGTCTAAAAGAATCCATTATCTCTAACTACTAGACCGAGCAAGGCCATCTCCTACTGCCAGATTTAACATCTTCTCTCCTTTGTTCAACTATCTAGCCAAATACAAAATTCTAAGCTAGAAAGCCATTGACAACTAAATGACCAATTAATTATAGTAATAAGATAGACTTTTAACTACTTGAATTAGTGGGGTTATTAGCCTTTTAACAATTCTGAAATTTGTCGATTCTCGTTCACATATCCTACAACTGCACAACCATCTGAACTAAAGTGCTACTTCAATCAGACTTCAACCAATAGATTAGCTAAATCAAATGTGTGACCTAGCTGACATTCACAACATTAGTTAGCAGGAAAAATTGGTTGGTCTAGCAATGGGTTCACTGACATCATGATTTCCTTCTTGTCCTTTCTCTTCTCTGTTCTTTTATGTCATCAAAAGAATTTCTTGAAATGTCAATTACTCTCCTCACTAATTCACTTCTTCACATTTGTTTTCAGATTAAAAATGTTGTTGATAGATAATTGTTCACCAATTGAATTTAAGAGGAACTCTAACTACTGCATTAACAAAGTCAAAAGCCTAATGACATCTTTAAGTATCTCCAGGTTACTGTTTATATACCTATAACAACAAGAGGTGACTGGACTAAAGTGCTATTGAATGGCTAAATGACTGAACTTTCTTTAAACTCGTCTTCAAATTTGCTAACTCTCTGTTGGTTTATAAAAGTTCCCCTTTCACTGCTGATTTTCAGATTTGGTCATTTTACTAGCCTGTTGACAAAACTGAAATTCTTTAGACTTTTATTCAAACAACCTATACAACAAGATTTTTTAGAACTAAAATGCTATGAACTAAACTTCCTTCAAAACTTAAAAATCAAATATATTTACTCATTTGCTTGACTTAAATGACAGCCATGATGTTTGACAATGACACTAGGTTGGCTTTACACAAGGTTTTCATTTTCAGTTGCAGAGAAGAAACACACAGTGACAACAAAAGGAACATAACAAAGGAGCTGCAGCCGAATTGGGGGTGTGGCTTGCCGTCGGCGGTGGGGGCAATGATGCCGGCCGAATATGGGCAAAATGGAACCGGGATGCAGAGCCAGTCCCGTGGGCGGTGGAGACACGACTAGAGCTGGTCGGTGGCGGCCGGGAGGCAGCAAGAGGCAGTCGGCCAAAGAGCGAGAAGGGGGCGACAGTGTAGGGTGGACTAGGGGGCAAACTAGAGGGAGCATGGGCACTAGGGAGGTGGTAGGAGCTTGCTAGTGTGCTTGGAGAGAGCCGAGGTGGCTAGAGGCAGGCTGGCGGCGGGAACCAGCTACAGTGCGGTAAGGTCTTCCATGGCGGCGGCGCTACGGGGAGGGGGAGCCTGCGTGGATGGTGAGGAAGGGAGTAGTAAGGCCCAAGGGTGCTCGGGTAAGTGGGAATTGGATAGATACTCACCGGAGTTGGTGCGGCAACTACGGAGGCGGTTTCGGCTAGACCCGGAGAGGAAGGCGACGCGCGGCGGCTCAATTGGGGTATTCCCCAAATTGATGGAGGGGAATGCCTCCTTGGGAGCTAGGACACGCCGTGACGTGGTTGTTCGGGGTAGGGGCTCACTGGTGCGACCGGAGCGGCGGGCAGCGGTTCGGCGACGCGACCAAAACCGGCGCTTGGCATTCAGGTCGTTGCGCAAATGGGGCTTGGGGAGGAGAGGAGTTGGAGAATGGAAGGTGGGGAAATGGAAACCTAGGAGCAACACACTCAGTGCTCATCTTATAGAGGGAAGGGGGCGGAGCTTTTGCGAGTTGAGCCCACAGGCACCGTGGCGGTATACTCGGGTGGCATCAATGCGGCAGGCATGGCAGAGCGCATGAAGTGACCAGGCGCATGGGGTGGCATGGGCTCGGTGATGCGGCCGAGGAGAAAAACCAGGGGCGGGCTTGGCAAAACTGAGGGCGGCTCCGGCGTCTTGCGTATGCACACGGGCGCGTGGACATGCACGGCTGGAGTTGGCACAGCTGGCTTGGTGTTGTGGAAGAAGAAGGCTGAGGCGGGGCAGTCGTTAGTGGAATCAGGTAAGAGGTTGACCGAGCGGGTGTGGCTGCAACCAGGTGGGCTCGGGTCCAATCGAACCAGGTTTTTGTGGGAAAGAGAAACCTGCGGGTGGGGCCCACAGGTCAGAGAGAGGAAGAAGAAAATAGGTTCGTTGATTTTTGGAAGGGGGTTGAGAAGGTTTAGGTAATTTTTAGACAAAGTTTACTAGCTCCAAAATTGATGAAATTTTTAGTGGAGGTTGAGGAAATATAGGTGATTATTTTGTAAATTTTTCTAGGGTTTTACTTATAATTCCTGTTTCCTCTAAAATTATTTAAGTTCCTGCTTTTGATGTTTAAGTTTTAATTTACAACTTTGACTAGCTGCTTAAAATAGTAATTTACATCTTAAAATGGTGAAATTTTGCGGTGAGTTTATAAGGTGTTACAGAACATAGGAAAATATTTCGAGAACTGTTCACAAGATTTGTTTTTACTTTAAATTCAGGTTCAAATTTGAACATGCAATTAAACAAGGAACCAAATAATCTCCAAAAATTTCAGAAAATCCAAACAAGCATAACAGAGCATATAAATAACATATTCCCAGCTTTGAGTCCCACTATATTTTGAAAATAGAAATCAGTTTCTATATATGAGCTAGAGAAAGTAAGTTTGCACATTTGATTTTTTTTAGAATTCTTTTGAAACCACCTCAAGCATTCTAGGAGCCTTTGAGGTTTTACTGCTTTTAAGTTGAAATCCAAAATAACATTCCCACATCTGAAACCTTTTTAGTTTTGCTTCAATTACAAATTAGGCTTTTGAATGGGAGAAAGAGTATTGGATTACTAGGTTTCAAATCTAGTCTTCAAAATCAAAGGATTTTCTACATAGGGTTTTGTACCCTACTCTGAAGTAAGTTTTCAAATTATTGACAAACTTTTATTTTGTTTTAGAAATTTCATTTATAGGTTTTGGAAAACCAGGTTGTAACCTATTTGCTTTGCAACAAAAAGTTTTTAAAAGGTCCAAAATTTCACAAATGCATAGTAGATGCTTAGCTAATCTAACTTAGGGATTTTGGGCTGTTAATTCTCTATGATCTTGAGATAAAATTTTACCTTTCACTTTGTCATATATTCAATAGTGCATGTGGGTGCTTATATGTGTAAATAGATCCTTAAGGACTTCCTATGTTTATCTTACTCGAGTAATTCAAGATATAAATGGCTTATATATAAACATTTCAAACAGAAAACACCATGCATAGTGAATGTTGTTGTGACATATGCTTACTTGCAAATACAATATGTGATTAAGGCCTTCCTTTGGGTGTAAGGGTGAGCTTATCTAAGCACTAGAAACTTCCTTTGGGTGTAAGGGTGAGCTTATCTAAGCACTAGAAACCGCCTATCCAATTCCCTCAACTGAAAACCAAACCCCGCACCTAGACAATTGAGTTTGATGTACTAAGGAATGTTCAGTACTACTTACGAGAGTAGTTTGTTCGTATGGCATGTTACATGTAGTACTGAATTTGCAATGTTTTGTTTGAATTGATGGATGTAGATGGATAAAGCAGTATGTGTTTGTACTGGTGGGCCTGCTAGCCAAACAGTAGTGGTGCGGACTTTGGTGGCATGAAAGTGACCGTTCTTGTGTTTCGAGAATCACCAGGCTTTCAAACTCTTATGACGAGGATTAATTTGACTTTTGCATGGGATGAGCCAGGGGTCGTAGTTGGAATGCAGGGCTGATATGACGCTGTGTTGGGTTCTAAGGTGCACATCATGTTGATGTCAATCTCGTCCGACGATGAGTGTGACACGTACAAGGAGGTTGTGCTGGCATCTCAGGTCCGGTCGTTGGAGGTTATGGTGGAGAGGACAATCGTTGTTGAGGATTTTTGAAAAAAAATTGGATGTGATCAATAGCCTCGGTCCACGCAGTAGGTCGGGCCATTCCGTAGTAGTCCCCCGTTCTACCCGCCATGTTAATCCTATCTCATGAAGGCATGTATACTTACATGGTCCAGATGCTTGTGTCGCAGTGTACCGTAGTAGTAGCGAGGATGACTAAAGCAATTAGCCGAACCATCATGTCATGTGACCACGTGTAACGTGCTTCTGTTTGTGGACTCTAATGTATTTCTGGTTCTGTGCCTTGCACTTTACCATCGGTCGAAATATTTCATCAGCATGAGTACATTTGTAATCACCAAGCCTCGTACAAAAATTGGACTTCGTGACGATGTGAAAATGAATGATCCAAACGTAATGATGTGAAAATAAATGATACAAAAATATTTTTCCACAGATGCCCGTATGTTACCTTACCTCAAAAGTTCGACACTCGACAGCAGCCTTCATTCCTTTCACAACCACGCATCTTTCATCAGCAGTGTCTACCATATGTCCATCTTTGTGTCTCATGTTGTACCACACAGTCCACACATTTGTCAATTTTTCCAGGATGCAATATGTATCAGTTCTACAAAATAAGTTCTACAACTGTACATACATTCAAATAATTTTCTCGAGTCGAACGAGGGGAAAACCTCCTATACGTTTCTAGGGGGACATTGTTTAGTTACATCTATCCCAATAAGCTATCTATCAAATCATTGCAATTGATGCTCGATCTCTAAGAGAAGGAAGAGATCTTCAGAAATGAATTAAATTCAAAATCCATAAGAAATTCAGAATAGAATTAAATTCAAAATCCATAAGTTGACACGTGGATGGCACGTAGCTGCTGCGGCCCTCGGGCATAGCACGCGGCAACTGCGTCCCCTCGACGCAGCAGCTACGAAGAAGGGGGATAGAAGTGGAAATTACGGGCAAGGGGAGCTACAACTATAATTTCGGATGAACATGGGGCCATAAATGCCCACATTTCAGTTTCTTTGGTTTTAAAGCGGAGTTCATCATCCGAGAACATATTTAAATAATGTTCGGACTGTCACGCCAAATCTCATGGCGTGACAAGGCAGGCTTGTCACGCCATAAGTGCTAGCGTGATACCTACCACGCAAGCCCTCCACGCTGGCACGACACACGGACGAGGGCTTGCGTGGTAGGGTTTGCCACGCCTAGGTCGGTGGTGTGACAACACGGTTACCACGCCACGGGGTGGCGTGACCAAAGGGGTTAGAATTGGCAATAAAGTTAACGAGGGTTAAGTTTAAAATATTAATAAAGAAGGATTAAATAATAATAAAAATTCTCCCAACAGCCATTCGCCACTACTGGCCCAGCTTCCCACAGACCACCAAGGCAAGTTGTAATATTCTTTTTGATATTTTGTAACATCGGTTGCAGTAGAAACATGTAATTTGTTCTATTTTACTATGTCATTTGAACTTTTACATTGGATACTTAAGTTCACACCCCATCATTGGGCTCTGGCACTCAGTCATACATTGTGTAATAAAAAAGATCTATATAAGTATATAAATTTAGGTGGGGTGGAGTTTAACTTTAAAAAATTTATTTGTAGGACCTAAATTAATTAAATTTAAGTATAACAAATATGATAATGAGGAATAGTATAAAGAAAGCATAATTGATGTTTAGAAATTCAAAGGAACATGCAACATAAGCGGAGCTAACGCTGCTACAACATTGCAAGAATATATCTTTACTACTTAAAAGATACTAGTGGTGGTGAGTGAAACGTTCTTGTTCCCCTTCCCATAAAAAAATCGTGCGAATCGTGGCCTCTCGGTCGTCCATATGTCAGATCCAATGGTGCCCTTCCCTTGCCCTCACCGCAACCCTAGCCCTCTGTACGCTCTCCCTCTCCCTCTCTCTCTCTCTCTCTCTCTCTCTCTCTCTCTCTCTCTTACTGCCTCCCACTCTCACCTCTCCTCCCCTACTGCTGTGCTCCCTCCCCTACCCGCCGTGCCCGCCCTCCCTCTCCCACTCTCGGCGCCCTCCCCTTGCCTTCCTCCTCGCCAGTGCCACACCGCCCTTCGATGACCCACCCTACCGCGATTCGTGCGATTCCCTTCCTCGGGCGCTCGCCTCCATCTTGCGCCGCACCGCTCCCCTCTTCGTCGAGCGCCACGCCATCTAGAGCCAGCGTCGCGACTCATAATTCCTTCTCTTCCCAGTGATTCCTTCTCTTCCCAGTGTTTCCTTCTCTCCCCATTTTCTCTCCCACACCTCCCCAGCCCTTGCCGCCGCTGGAGCCACCCCACGCCACATCTCACCACTAGCGTCTCTTCCCAGCGTTTCCTTCTCTCCTTGTTTTCTCTCGCATGCCTCCCCTACCCTCGATGCCGCCAGAGCCACCCGTCTTGCATCTCACCATCAGCCCACTACACTAAGCATCCTCGCCCACCTCGCGCCGGCCCTCGGTGCGACCCTAACTTGAACGACGCGGCGACAGTGACGGCTATCCCGATGAGGGAGAGCTCGGTTTGGGGGCTGTTTGGCCAACCTAAGTGAGAAAGAAGGGGGAGGGATGATTCTTGAACACATCACGAAGTTGGCGGTGGCTTGGCAGATTATGGCGCCCAAGAATCAGTTCTTCTCTCTCTCTCTCTCTCTCTCTCTCTCTCTCTCTTCTCTCATCTCTCTGTTCTCGCTTTCCTCTTCTTGCTTAGGGTTTCCATGTTCTGGCACAAAATCTATGTTCTTTGGCTGCGATGTAAGATCGAGGAGGTTGACTAGAGGGAGGTTGAATAGGCGGGTTTAAAAATCTTTTGGCTAAAACCGAGTTTTATGCAGAATTGTAAATCAAATCGGTTTTGCTCATTTAAAACCTAAATCAACTAGTCTTGACTAAGTGCACCGACAAACTAAGGTTATTGATAAAGATAGGAAATACACAAATATACATAAGCAATTTAGTTCTATAAATGTTAATTGCATTTGAGTAAAGCACAAGAAGGAAAAACACAAGAACGCTTGAACTTTTTCCTGTGGTGATCGGAAACTTGCCGGTTTACCCTAGTCCACGTTCGAGTAAGTCCAACCGAATTGGACCGGCTCCACAACTTGAGCCAACACCTCAAATTCACTCGGGGTTGCTCTTTTTCCACTCCAAAAATGGCGAGTGTGAAGCAACTCATAAACACCTGGGTCTTCTCATAACCTTCTTTGGGAAGATCACCGGCGCAACTCCTTTAAGCTGTCTAGGTGTCGGCAAACACCAAGAGTAACAAGTCAAAGACGCCCACTTGAACATATGAAGTGTCTAGCTCAATGGATACCCAATCCACTACCTAATGCAACACATGCACTAGGATTTCGATCTTCAAACTCACTAAGTGCAACACATGCACATAAGAGATGAGAAAGTTTGCTCTATGCTCAAGGGAAATGAATAAGGCACCAGCAGCCCTCCCCATCTGGCCACAAGGGGTATTTATACAACCACACACAAAAAGAAGCTGTTGGAAGGGAATCTGTGCAAAAAGCAACACGATTGATCGCATCATGCAGCAATAGGCGGTCGGACCAGTTCTTAATGCGGTAACTCTCGCCATAATCATTGCTATCGAATCTGCCCATTATGCTAGGTCCAGTCAGGACGCCCTCACAAGGTCTGGTCAGCCGGGTTCAAGGAATTCCACAACCAAGGTAAACATGCTACTAGAAAAAGCTGACCGCACCCTGGTCAGTTTGGGGTTCCGGTCTAACCGGAGAACACACTGCGGTTAGTCCGGACAAGGGAAGTAGTAGCAAGTTGCAAAAACAACCTTTCTGGAAAAAGTTGATCGGGTCACATGACCTGGAGGTCCGTCGATCCGGACTTACGCTCATGATCGGTCCGAAGGTGAATTGCAAAAGGGAGCTCTCTTGAAAAAGCTGACCGCACCAAAGATCCGGAGGTCCGGTCAGTCCGAACTTCCAACTGTGGTCAGTCCAGCCAGAGAAACTTAGGCTGAATTCTGCAAAACAATTCAAAACAATTTACAAAACACAATTGTAGATTGATGCGAGCTGCAAACAAGGTGTGAGAGCATGTTTCTCAACAAGGTGCAAAAATACTGTTGCCAACTCTTAGAATCATGCTACAAGGAGATTGATACATGGACATCAACCATTTGTAAAACACATTTGCAAAATATAGTCACATGCTACAAAGATTTTAATGCATAAGCCCCAACTATTTGCAAAATACATTCGCAAATATTGGCAACATGCTAAAGAGAGCTAGAGACAGCAAAGCAAGCTTTTGACACAGGACACACTCAAACTACTAGTCAAGACCCCTCTTAATAGTACGACAACCTATATTAGCAATCCGGTCTTCTAAACAAAACACCGAGACTGGTAAAAGACTAGGAACACATTCTTAGCCTAAGGTAGTCACACCTTTGCCTTTAGCAATCTTCTTGGATCTCACTCCAAGATTTGGTTCTTGACAGTGATATTTATCAGCATATGATGAATTTCTTCATTATGGGATCATGTCCTTGATGCTTATCAACACCGGATAATATCCTTTTCACTAACTCATGGAAATATTAGTCCACATGACGATTGTCATTAATTACCAAAATTCTCCATTAACACATAATGGTGGGTTTAGATTCTTCAATCTCTCCCTTTTAGTAATTGATGAGACCTCAACAAATAAGGAAATTTAAGATGATTTTCAAGTATACATTGAGTACAAAACAAATTGTATACTCTAGGATAAGCTTTGATAGTAATTAATTAGTTTGAGATGACTTAAAGAAATTTTAAATTAATTGTTATAAAAAACACAACATATAGATAAAACTCCCCTAAATATGTGCACATGAGCTTGGAAAGAAATTCATGCACATATGGATTTTATGAATTTTGGCGGAGTTTCCTCTCTATATTGGATCCAGGGAAGCATGACACAACAATAGTTATAATTAGGAATAAAGTATGCGTGCAAAAGATCCAAACTAAACACATTTTTGGACAAAGATACAAATAGATAGCGTAAGTTATAACCCAAGTCATAAATAAGCATCCAAATGTCCAAAATATGTCTAAGAAACATACAAGGTTCAATAAGCTTTACAAAAGATATTGTAAGACATAAATACAAAGCTTATCCTTGTAATGCAAGGTCTATCGACCTAAATAGTAGATTAGATAGAACATCTCTTCATTCTGATTTCTCTTTATCTCCCCCTTTGATTTATTCTTCTCCCCCTTTGACATCAATCACCAAGAAAGGTCTTCCTCTAATTAGCGTAGCTTGGTCTGTATTTAGTGTGAACCCTATCACTAGCAAGATAGAATCCAAACTTGTCTTTAATCAGCTTCATAATGTAAGGAGCATAGAAGATGTTGTCCTCTGTATCGCTTTTTGAAAAGGCAATTTCGGTGATGATGAAGTCAACAATGTCAAACTTGGTCCCTTTCAAGATATGATATGTAATGTTCCAAGCTTTGGGATGAACCTCATTGTTGTTGCCACCTCCAGGGAAGAAGGTTGCTCTCATAATTTTATTTATCATATTTGGTATTGGTGAAAATCCACTGGCCGTGCCGGGCTCAAAAGGCTGAGATGTATCATATAGCTCATTGATTTCATCCAAATTCCAAAGTTCCTCGAGATGTACCTTCAAAGCCGTGGACCCACTTGGAGGTGTAGGAATGCATCGTGATTCACGATAATCCTCTTTTGACGCACTTAGCTGAAATGGGGCAGTCATCGAAGTGAGGGTATCATACTCTAGGGAAATATGGACAGTGGCATAGAACTGTTTGATAGTTCTAGAGTCATAATCACATTTCAGAGTAACCAAGCTGTCCAATTTCACTCTATAAAATGCGTAGAAAAGTCCATTTAAGTAGGGGTTCTGATTGAGATGATCGCAAGTGACAAATTGATGGTTTGCAAAGTTCTTCTTGTCATATATGTGATAGAACACATTGTCCTGGAATGTTGTGTGAAAGAAGGAATCGGCAACATTCTTAGGTAGTAGAAATTGATTTGTGTGCCTCATGGTTGTTTATCTTTCACCTTTGATTTTTCTTGGGTCTGCAATGAAGAAGGGGGTTCCGTTTGCCACATAGTCTTCATCACTTGTATCACAATCAGAAGAGCCTTCTTCAAAGTCATCCTTAGATTTGTATATAATCTTTTCTTTTCCTTTTGTAGAAGAGGGACCAGAATTGCGAGGCATCTTAGCTGTAGAGAGCGCAAAGATTAGAAATAAATGTAGAGAAATGAGATTGTCATAATTCAAGTTCCAATATGCACTGCTGTTGTCACAACCGGGCAGACCGCCTGGTCATGGCCGGTTACCGCCAGTAGGTCGGTCAGACCACCATGCATTGGCCGGTCAGACCGCTTAAAGACAAAACAACAAGTTTGGGGGAAAACACATTTCATCCCAAAAGATTTGCAATGTGGCACTAGAATTATATCAATCTGATTCCATTCTACTTGCATATCAACAATTTTTTTTCCCACCAATTTGAATGAATCAAGGGTATTCATGTCAAACCCTAGAATTTTAGGAAAAATCACAATGTGGGTACAATGCAAGTAGATATCAACAGATTATCGGCTTAGATGATGAGGGGAGAAGACTTGGGATGAGTTCCTTGAAAAGGATTTGAAGAACAGGGTCGGATTTGAAAAGACAACCTCCACCTAGGTTTCCATGGCTTTTGAGAATAAGACAGTGAGTCTACAAACTAATCCATGGAATGGAGAAAGGAGGAGGAGGAGAACAAATTGATTACCTTGGGACACAAATCCGTTGGCCGGAGAAGGAGATCCGACACTAGATAGGTGAGAGTCACCCAAAGGAGAGAGATAAAGAGTTTTTCGGGTGGAGAAAAAAAGACAACATGAGAAAATGGTTCAGGAGAGGAATAAAAGGATTCTAGTTTGCAAGGCCGGTCTAACTGCGGGGCAAGGGCGGTTGGACCGGTGGGCAATGGCTAGTCAAACCGGCCAAGAATCGCCTTGGGTCGATCTCCGGTGAATCGTGAGTAGATTCCGTGCTGATTTTGGAGAAAAAAATGGAATTGTTGTACGTTGCTCCAAATTCTCACACAATTAGTCAATTAAATATATCTGGAGCACTTCCAACTTATATAGCCCTTGAAAACCTGATTATCAAATAGTTTTTATGAATTAAGCCTTTTGTTTTCGCAAGGAGAACTTATTTATCATGAAACTTCTCCAAAGATGCCAAATTGAGCATATGATGGAATTTAAGGTATTCACTTGCATGAAATAGTCACAAATATCATCAAGGACCTATTCCTGTGAGTGGATATGGCTCAAATGGCAAAACTCACTTAAGTGTTAGAAGGTGACCACTTGGGTCAAGGTAGTATTTTGGATGAATTTCGAAATCATGTAGCTTTTGCTAGGTTTGCCATTTGGAAATCTTTTAAATACCAAAAATGGTTTAGAATAGCCAACTCTAGGATATTTCTTTTGGGATGTTTTTGAAATATCTTTTAGAATAGGTTTTATACAAAAATCTAGTTTATGTGAAAAACAAGATACTATGATCTAGAATTTTGGCTAAAAACTCATTTTCGCTTGAAATAGGTTTTTCTTGAATCAAAACCTTTAGGAAACCTTTGAAAAACCTTTGTATATATTTTGCAACTCGTTTTTCAAAGGATTACTAAAAGTTATGATTTTTTTACTTTTGGCTTAAAGGCTCATTTTTTCAAGAAAAATACTAGCACTTAATTTATTTGGGCACGATTAGGAATGTGATATACCTATATATGACTTAGCACTCCCCCTTAATGTGCCACTTCATCATCTTACTCAAGATAGCAATAATGACGATTTTGAATAGGAGCAGTGAAACATTTTGAAAAGGATTTGCATGAATGCATCCTATACAAGGCTATGGGTTAGATACTTCAATGTAAGTACTTGTTACCGAAATAACATTGGTTCTTGATTGTGAATTGATTATCCTCAAGCTTGGCTCTAATTTGATATATGATGGAATCCATCTCTTTTATGAGTAAGTCAAGCCTCCAATGCCTCTCCAAGTACCTATTAAGCACGTTTTGGTACCCAAACTTGGTTGAGTCCTTGTATATTAGTCACAAGAGATTTGGACACCCATATGGCCCTAACAATAATTTTTAGTGAACTAACAATTCTAGCAATTACCCTACCATTTTTATCTTTACTAAGCGAATAGTGATCATTGTAAAGAATAGGATTAGGAATGTTACCCATGGAACAATTTTTGACTATATGTCCCTTTTTTCGGCAATTGTAGCAAGTTGGGCTTTTACTTCCTTTTCTTTCTTTTTTTTCTTGCTCCTTGCCGGTTTGCCGCCCTTTTGAAGGTCTTGAATTGTCATCCATTTGATTTGGGCACAATGAGGCATTGTGGCCCTTTTTATTGCGAGCAAAACTCTTGATGATTTTTGTGCTTTTTTTATTCTACCTTGTCTTGCTATTTTCCTTCTTCTCAGAAGTTAAGCCAACTCCACCCTTGTCGTGCATGCTTCTTTGCTTACTCAATATATCATCTAGAGTGGTCTTTCCTTTGAAGCTTCTTTCCAAGTCAATTTCCAATTTCTTGACTTGGGCCTTGAGCTCTTCATTTTTCTCTACAAGATTAGTTTCAACAAACATAGAGGAAGAACAAGCATCTAACCTTGAGCTATGAGGAGCATCTAGCAAGTCTTCGCAAGAAGTGGATATGCTAACTTTAGATGCAATGCAAGGGCTAGCAATTAAACATGGAGCATCGTCTAATAAGTCACATGCTATGCCTATATCCACCTTGGAGCTAGTGCATTCTTTGAGAAAAAGAGACTCAAGTTCTTCTTTTAGCATATTAAAGTTATTTTGAAGAGAGATTTGCTCTTTCTTCAAAACTTTGAATTTTATCTTTTCTTTCCTAAGATATTCATTTAGCTCTTCTAGCATATCCATCAAGTCATCGTATGAAGGTTCATCATCATTATTTACCTCATTGTTACCTTTTGTCATGAAGCATGTAGGCATGTCAAATTGTAATACCCTATTTAATTCTACGAAAGAAATCGTTTAAAAAGAGCATTAAACATAAGAAAAGGGGGGGGTGCAGTTCTTCGGCAACCTGGGCCTCAGGCCTTGGCCCAGGAGGCCCATGAGAGGCCGGTCAACAATAAAAGGTGGGGAAATCCCTAGCCCTCTACTGTAGCTATAGTAGCGACGCTGCTACAGTACGTGTTGCAGTAGACTCCCTCCCCCTAGCGCTCCATTGCTATTCCCCTTCCTCTTGGTGGTGCTCTCCTATCGCTTTCAGCCAAGGAGAAACGGGAAGGAAGAGAGGAGAAGAAGAGGGGTGGAGCGTCTCGCGGGGGAATTCAGCAGGCACACGTGTCTCCAAGGGTAACGATCGCCTCCCCGCTGGTTGGATCAATTTAGATTCGTAATTGCCATCGATTAGAGGATCGTTGATCCACTACGATTAATTTCAGTATTCTATCCAGTGATTGCTCGTCAGTTTTCGTGAAGTTAAAGTCCGAATTTGAGGATAGTTTCTCCTAGAGATTTGTGGGATAGTTTCTCCTAGAGATTTGTGGGTTTTCGTGTGGCCTTTCTAGAAAGTATTAATTCATAATTTTTGGATGAACGATGAATTAGTTACAAACTTTACAAGTCTAGGTGCTTATTCAGTCTCTAGATTCGGGCAGCGAGTTTAATTCTGTGAATTAGGGATTTGAGATGAATGAATTTGGTCATTTGATATCCATGAGAAATGTAGATATTTTTATGATGTTTCCAGGAAGACAAAGTTCATAAATATTGAAGACAAAGTTCATAAATTTTGGACGGTTAGAATGAAAGTTATGAATTTTTGAAGTTAATGTTATAGTTTGTCCTTCTGTTGTGGATAGTAGAGAAAGTTTAATCTGTTAGCAACCTTTGTTGCACTTTGGGAAAAATTATAATAAAATTATCGAGGAAGCTAGTTTTTGTAGTTTCCAAAATGGCTTGGAACATTGAATTTGGATATACCAAATAAAAGTTACGAAATTCCCAAGTCGAGAGTAATCTGAAGATGATGAACGGTCTTCGGTAAAAAAAAAGCTTAGATGGGATAATTTGATCTTTTGGTCACCGAGAAGTTGTAGTTATACTTGTTTATATGTCAGGAAAGTTGGATTCATGACTTTTAGAGTTGTGACTCAAAAGTTATGGATTTTCCTTTGATAGCTGTCTGTTTGGATAAATTTGGGGTTTGGGAGTGTATCGGTTAATTCACGGGTTGCGATTAAGAGCGATTGGTTTCATTTTGTTCTATTGCTATGATGTGTACTTTTGAGTAGTATACTTAGTATACTTTACGGTTGCCAGGTGGTGGTGGGCACCAGGGTTAAAGTATTCCTATCTAAGTCTTCCATCTTGCGGTTGAGGCAAGTACATTGTGGGTTGTATTGACTACTATTTGTTCGTAGTACTTGATGCTATGCTATGATTAAATTCTATGGACTATGAGTAAATTCCAATAATTCTTGTTTCTTTCATGATTGTCAATTTATGCTTCTTGAGAGTATGTCTTTCATATCAATGAGTTCAATTCAGTTCAATATAATTCAATTCAATTCAATTCATTCATTCGTTCGTTCATGATTCACCCACGGGAGTGGGAAGTAAAGTCCCATAATTTCAATATGGGCAAGTAAGACCCACCATTCCAATATGGGCAATTTGGATCCCTGTTTTGAAATATTCTTCAAACAGGCATTGGATCCCTGTATTTTGGATAATGCGGGCATGAGTGAACACCGACGGGTGTTCACTGGCTATACCGGTATAAGCAGAAGAAAAGAGTATGCATTTCATTCTTGCATAAGTTTTCTGCCCTTCTACATACGTATTCGAATATTGTGAATGTTGTGTTCTTGTTCCAGTTCATTCCATACTATTCTGTTGTACTTGTTGAGTCGTGGACTCACTCTTGTTGTGTTATTATTTCTAGGTACCTCTTGAGGCAGCGACATGCATGGGAAGGGGTAGTCTTGATGCACATCACACTTACACTATCCATGGCAAATAAATTAGTCCATTTAACTAAACTTCAAGTTCATGATAATTCTTTTAGTTCAGACTGTGTCCATCCTTCGCGGTGGTTGATTCCCTTGTATTCATGGAAGTTCTATTTATGCTTTTAAATCTCAGATATTGATTAGTTTAATTCTATTTGATAGATTAAATTGAGTAATCTGTTTAGACTTATATCTTCGTAGTTTTGATGAATCTTGACGATTCAGAGTTTTTGTTAAAGATCTGCTCTCATTGTGTACCATTAACCGTTTGGTTCGGTTATTGGTTGAGTAAGAGCAATATCCATGCCATTTCATAATTAGTTGATTGTGGTATTCTTTAACTTGTCTATTTGTAGACGTTGCTAGTTCCTGTTGATTAGAACTATTCGTTAATATTGAACGTTCTGCTGAAAGTTGAATAATAAGTTGAAATAAAATGGTTTTGTAGGGTAGTTTAGTAGCATCTTAGGTTCTATGTTGGGCTGGGGTGTTACACAAATAGTGGATTGTCCTTAAAGGCTAGCCTGGCAAATTGTCTTCTTTTGCCATCATTCTTATTTCTTGATAATGATTTGATCTCTTCTTCATCTTCTTCCCAAAATGGACATTTTGAGACAGTGTGTCCTTTTTCTTGTCCGCTGTAGCTCATTAGAGTTTTGTAGTGCTTTGTCTCGGAAGATGAG
Organism: Phyllostachys edulis; assembly: GCA_036346405.1. Taxonomy (NCBI): domain Eukaryota; kingdom Viridiplantae; phylum Streptophyta; class Magnoliopsida; order Poales; family Poaceae; genus Phyllostachys; species Phyllostachys edulis. The sequence continues at coordinate 134,421 of JAYEVD010000332.1, forward strand.
CTTGCATTGATATGTGAGAGGCCGTTTCTTCTTTGGTGTCTTCATCTTCCTTATCTTGGCAATGTTTATCCTCATCTTTGCTTGAGTCATGTTTGGCTTTGAAGGCGTGAATTCTTTTGCTTGAAGTTGAGGTCCTTTCTTTGAGCTCATCTTTGTCCTTCTTGTACATTTCACTTGTGATGAGATTATCCAAGAGAGCGGTAGGTGTCATCCTTGGCAATTTGGATGAATTGAGAAATAATATCATCAAGGTCTCGTACTTGTCCGGTAGTGCCCTCAGCATCTTGCGCACAAGATAGGCCATTGAGCTCATTTACTATGTTGTTCAATCTAGAGTACATTTCAATTTAACCTATGCAATTTAGCTTCCTTGACCATAGAGGTTCCCTCATGAATTTCCATGAGAGTTGTCCAAACTTCATGAACATTCGCAAGATTGCTCACTCTATTGAACTCCTCTACACTCAAGGTGCTATATAGAGCATTTAAAGCTTGAGTATTGGGTTGCAAGTTTTGCTCTTCCCTTTGAGTGGGGTTTTGAGGATCAATTGGAGTAGCAAACCTACATTAACAATTCTCCATAGGTTTAGGCTCATGCCCTTTATATAGATGGTCATTCTTATTTTCTAATAAGCATAATTTGAACCATCAAAGTGTGGTGTCCTACCGGGGTGCATGTATTCTATCATCGCCATCCTTTACTCTCTAGACGGTTATGTCTAATAAATGAGAGACCAAGTTCTTATACCACTTCTAAGATTGAGGAGGCTAACTAGAGGGGGGTGAATAGGCAGGTTTAAAAAATCTTTTGGTTAAAACCGAGTTTTATGCGGAATTGTAAATCAAATTGGTTTTGCTCATTTAAAACCTAAATCAACTAGTCTTGACTAAGTGCACCGAGAAACTAAGGTTATTGATAAAGATAGGGAACACACAAATATACATAAGCAATTTAGTTCTATAAATGTAAATTGCAATGGAGTAAAGCACAAGAAGGCAAACCACAAGAACGCTCGAACTTTTTCCCGTGGTGATCAGAAACTTGCCAGTTCCCCTAGTCCACGTTGAGATAAGTCTAACCAAATTGAACCGACTCCACAACTTGAGCCAACACCTCAAATGCACACGGTGTTGCTCTTTCTCCACTCCAAAAATGGCGAGCACCAAGCCACGCACAAACACCCGGGTCTTCTCACAACCTTCTTTGAGAAGATCACCGATGCAACAACTCCAAGCTGTCTATGTGTCAGCAAACACCAAGAGTAACAAGCCGAAGATGCTCACTTGAACGTATCAAGTGTCTAGCTCAATGGATACACAATCAATTACCTAATGCAACACATGCACATAAGATATGAAAGAGTTTGCTCTATGCTCAAGGGAAATGAATAAGGCACCAGTAGCCCTCCCCAACTGGCCACAAGGGGTATTTATATATACACCCACACACAAAAACTAGCTGTTGGAAGGAATCGTAAAAGCAAAGACGGCCAATGATCATGAGTAATAGGCCGGTCAGACCGGGTTACTACATAACGGTAACTTCTGCCATAATCATTGCTACTGAATCTGCTTGTTAACCAGGTTCGGTCAGACCGGCTTCAAGGAATTTCACAACCAAGAAAAATATGCTCATCGAAAAAGTCGATCGCACCGGCCAAGACGGTTCCTACCGACTAGAAAATGCGCTATGTTAGTCCGGACAAGGTAAGTAGTAGCAAGTTACAAAAACAACCTTTTTGGAAAAAGCTGACCGGGTCACATGACCCGGAGGTCCGGTCAGTCCGGACTTACGCTTGCGGTCAGTCCGGCAAGCAGAATTGCAAAAGGGAGCTCTCTGGAAAAAGCTGACCGCACCAAAGACCTAGAGGTTCAGTCAGTCCAGACTTCCAACTACGGTCTGTCTGGCCAGAGAAACTTAGGATGCATTCTGCAAAACAATTCAAATCAATTTACAGAACACGATTGTAGATTGATGCGAGTTGCAAACAAGGTGTGAGAACATGATTCTCAACAAGGTGCAAAAACACTTTTGCCAATTCTTACAATCATGCCACAAGGAGATTGATATATGGACATCAACCATTTGCAAAACACATTTGCAAACTATAGTCACATGCTACAAACATTTTAATGCATAAGCCTCAACTATTTGCAAAACACATTCGCAAATATTGGCAACATGCTAAAGAGAGCTAGAGCCAGCAAAGCGAGCTTTTGACATTTTACACACTCAAACTACTAGTCAAGACCCCTCTTAATAGTACGACAACCTATACTAGCAATCCGGTCTTCTAAGCAAAACACCGAGACTATGTTTCTTTGCACATGGTGCACATTTTCAGGTTGCATCTAGAGATGGTCCGCTGATCATATTGTTTGTTGGTGTGCTTATAGAGACAGACATATTCAGGTGCTTTCTGATTTTTCATTTTTCTAATTTTCTTATGTTGCTAGCTATGCTTTTCTACAATATTAACGAGGCTAAACATATCGAAAGCAAAACAATTTTCACACATTTATTTAGTTAATCCTATTGCTTGTGAGATCATTCAATCAATTGACACATTGACACATGGGAAACATCATCGAATGTGGGAGAAGTACTAATCATACGGAGGACTGAAGACAAGCATAAAATGATGGCTTCTTTATCTGGGAGCATTAGTCAAGAGATCAACACTACTACAGAGAAGGCTATTGTAACACCCTAGCAATTCGGAAGCCAAGATATCACCTAATAAACTATCATACAACCATCAAGCGGAAGAATTTAAACCATATCTCATCTAAGGACATAAAGAGATCAAACATTAATAGTACAATGGCAGGAATAAAGTCTGAATCCAAATAATTATAACAAAGGGGTGATCAAGGACCACAAGCAATACTTAAGCATCCATAACATGGAGAGAGATATCAACCACATCTAACTTTATTTATTACAGTTCATCAATTAACGAATGAAAGACGTAACCAAGTCCTATTATTGAAACTGGAGTATGGTGAAATGAATGAATAGTGCGTGTCTACTCCCTCCCAATAGATCCATCATCAACGATCACCTAAAATAAACAAACAAAGCAAGAATGAGTCCGAGACTCAGTAAGTACAATGAATAACTGGACATACAACAAATATGAACAAGACAACATCATTAAAGAATATGAACATACACCGAATGAATATATGAATGAATGGAATGAATGGATTTAATCAAATGAAAGGACTGCACACATGCTTATACCGGTATAGCTAGTGACACACCCGTCGGTATTCACTTAAGCCCGCATTTAACAAAATACGGAGATCCAAATCCCGTGATGAAGAACATTTCATACGGTGTCCAAATCTGCCCACATTGGAATGGCGGGTCTTACGTGTCCATACTGGAATTGATGGGTCTATAAAATCCACTCCCGTAGATGGAACATGACAAAGGATGCATGTAATGAACTATGAACAATGAATGACATCATCTCTAATCATGCGGATAACACATATGAAAGGAACATAAACATTGAATCTTCGAATAACACATATGAAAGGAACATAAACATTGTTGTAATACCTCATTTTTGTTTAGAAAGATTTAGGTCAATTCAATTTTAAAAAGTAAAATTTGGCGCTTCATCTGTTCTTCCAGTTTTGGGCCTGGGCCTTTGGCTAGCAGGCCCAAGAGAGGGCCCTGTGGGCCAAGGGGGGCAACCATGAAGCCCAAAGGGAGGGGCAGCCGTGGGGCCCATGGCCCATGTAGTGGCCGACCAACAAAGGGGGGGGGCAAACCCTAGCACCCCCCCACTTCTCCCACCTCCTCCCCACCTTGGCCGCCACCTCCTCTCCCCTCCCCTTCTCCATCTTGCGCCACCAATAGCAGGGAGGTGCCCCAAGGCCCTGGTGCTATGCCCCCATCTCTTGGAGCTGCCCCTTGGTGCCGATCTCCCCATTGCCGGCATCTCGCGAAGAGTTGATTGGATCTCCGCGGGATTTCTGATCAAGAAGGAGGTGAAACTCTTCGCAGATCAACCTTCATCTTCCTGGGTGCTCCAAGGGTAATGAACGTCGATTGTTGTGTGGTTTGCAATTGGAGTTTGACTTGATATTGGTATGTGTGGTTCTTATCGGTTCAGGAAGAATAAAGGAAACTTTTTTGATTTGGGCATTTAAGTAATTTCTCCTTTGGATTTCATGACGTTTATTCAAACCGCCACTTGGAAAATGGAAAGGTTTTCGTGATGAAATTCTATTTCTAGATTTGACTCTTTAGTACCGAAATTTGGTAACGCATAGTTGCGATGTGAATCTTTCATTTTCGGATGGGTTTTGTCGGTAAAAGAGTTTGCTTAAAGAGAGTTCATTGTGTGTCTCTGGTTAAAGAGGGTGATCCCGGTTCGGTGAAGAGTTCAATTGAGAGGTGGAACAAGAGTTCTGTGATCTATGCGCTTGTTGTGTGGTTCGGTACCATTGGGGAGGTTAGCCCAAGGTATGCGTTGGGTTGTTTTAAGCTAATTGGCGATCGCTAGGACCGTCTTGGGTCCATACGCTGAGTACGCGACGTCTGGGTTGTTCTGGTGCTGAGTGAGTAATTGGGTCATCTAAAGTTTGAGTATTCGTTAACAACGTTGACCACCGAGTAAGATCTTACCCTCGAGTTTGTCCAATGAGTGTACCTGGAAATGTAGGGTTGAGTGTTAGGACTTACGTCTTTTCACGTCTTTGTGTTGTAGTCCTCGATCCGAGAGAGAGGCTACTTGGGAGTTGGAGATTCGCAGTGTGAGCGTTATCCGGATTTGTTCATAACGAGTATCCGTTTATCGTTGTTGATTTTAGTCGCTATTTTCTCTCGTGTAGATCGGCATGTAGATTCGGGGTCGAATCCTATTAAGGGGGGCAGAATGTAATACCTCGTTTTTGTTTAGAAAGATTTCGGTTCGAATTTGAATTTGAATTTTTAAAAGAAAAAATTTCGGTGTTTCGTCTGTTCTTCCCGTTTTGGGCCTGGGCCTTTGGCCAACAGGCCCAAGAGGGGGCCCTGTGGGCCAAGGGGGGCAACCATGAAGCTCAAAGGGAGGGCGCAGTGGGGCCCATGGCCCATGTAGTGGCCGGCCAACAAGGGGGCAAACCCTAGCACCCCCCACTTCTCCCACCTCCTCCCCACCTTGGCCGCCACCTCCTCTCCCTCCCTTCTCCATCTTGCGCCACCAACAGCAGGAGCCGCCTAAGGCCCCGTGCTGCGCCCCATCTCTTGAGCTGCCCTTGGTGCCGATCTCCCCATTGCCGGCATCTCGCGAAGAGTTGATTGATCTCCGCGATTTCTGATCAAGAAGGAGGTGAACCTCTTCGCAGATCAACCTTCGCCTTCCTGGGTGCTCCAAGGGTAACGAACGCCGATTGTTGTTGTTCGATTAGTCGAAAGTGGAAACCGAGTAGATTTGATTGGATCAAAGTCTGTCTGCAGTAGATTCGATTCTGTCCAGTGTGTTATGGGGCTGTTTCGCTTCTTAGATGCCGAATCAGAAGCATTGATCTCCTATAGATATCTATATTATGTTCTTAACTTTCTGTGGCCACCGAGTTCACCTGATTCCGCCGCCGAGTCAAAAGTTATGATAGATTTAGTATCTGCTGTCCAGATTTCTGACGAGATTAATCTGTTTTGCTATTTCGTGAAATATGAAAATGTAATTGGAAGAATCTGGGTTTTCACCCAACTAGGTTATTGTAGGTAATTTTATAACCTTTCCATATTGTTAAAGAACGATCAATTCGGAGTTATAGATTAAAAGTTATGATCGTTTTAGTGCTGCTGTTTATTCTGTTAGACAGTTTCTGTGCTGAAAGTTCATCTGTCTGTTAGCGTACTAATTTGGCCGAATTGGATCATCTTGTCAACTAGAGTATTGTAGATTTGTTAGTTAAAAATCCACAGAAACTGGATTCACCTCATTCGGAGTTCCAGATCAAGAGATATGCTGTTTACCGTGCTGCTGTCCAGTGGCGTTATTTGACTGAATGCGTTGGTTTCAGTTTAGAGTTTCTAGATAAATCTTGATTCACCGGGGAAGCGATGTAGAACGTTGTTAAGTAGTGTCATGTTCATCGCGTTCTTATTTCAGTTATTTAATTGTTTAGGAGGTGAAGCTTCGGGTTTAGGAGCACCACCTTTTTCCTGCTAACGCGTCGCATCGCGGAAGGCAAGTACATTGCTTATCTTAATGATTGTGCTTGATGAATGCTTATATGATTATGCTGTGATTTCTTATGATTCAAGAGAAGATGGATTATATATGTTCTTTCATATGTGTTGAAACCATGATTGGAGATGATGATATTATTTATTCAGTAGTTCATGTCATGCATTCATTGTTATTTACCGTCCACGGGAGTGGATGAGGATGGCCCATCAATTCCAGGATGGGTATGTAAGTCCCATTAATTCCAGGATGGGCAATGTTGGACACCCGTATGAAACGTTCTTCATATGGGAAGTGGATCCCCGCATTTTTGTTAAGATGCGGGCTTGAGTGAACACCGACGGGTGTGTCACTGGCTATACCGGTATATGCATGTGTGCAGTCCATTGAGTATTTTTCATTCATCTCATTCATACATAAATGTTCAGTTACTGCATGTTCAGAACCTTTGAGGAGGTTGTCTTGTTCATATTGATTGTCTGTTCTTATTCGATGTACTTGCTGAGTCTTGGACTCACGCTTGCTTTGTTTATTTATTTTTTAGGTGATCATTGATGAAGTTTCTCTTGGGAGGGAGTAGCCACACACTACTCGAATATTTCACTCTACACTAGATTGAATAAAAGAACAATTACTGTCATTCATTCATTATTGATGAACTGTAATAAATAAATCTAAATGGTGAAGAAAGGATACCTTCTCCATATTTTGGATGTTTTATTTATGCCTTTATATGATATATTATTTGAGTTCTTCCGCCATGTGGTTGTATGTTAGTGTATATAGGTGACATCTTGGCTTCCAAATAGCTGTGGTGTTACAGTTGGTATCGGAGCATCAACCTTCGCTGCACGGGCGCTTGCGGGATAGTGGCGCGGGCATATGGCGCATGGCGCGTGTAGTCCCGGAGTGGACACACGGCATGGCATATGTGCCGGCACTAGACGTACGGACGTGTACCGAGGGGTGGTTCTGGGCATTTGCCGCGTATGCGGTGTACCCCAGTCTACTCGTAGTGCGACTCATGTGGCCCATGAGGAGTCATATGGTGGGATTAGTCCCACATTGCTTGTCTAAAGTGAGTTGTAGTAGTATATAATGCCTATTGGGTCCAAACTTAGCACCTCCGGGTTAACCCTTTTACATGAAGCGAGGATGAAAGTGTAAGTGGGGTGCTATGTGTGCGTGGGTCCGCCCCACGGTAGGCTGGGCATTGAGCGGATTTTGGGCCAGGGTGTTACAGTTGGTATCAGAGCGGGCTTTAGGTCCATGGTAATTAAGTTATTAAAATGACACACTGTGCACAGTAGGTGGGGTTGGGAATTAAATTGTTTCCGCATTTCTATTGTTATGTTTCATTTGTTAAGCAGTTGTTGAATTGCTTCTGTATTATCTTTCTTGTTGTTAATCTATGATAGGTTATGATATTCTATATCTATGAATCTATTTTATAATTTTCATGAGATGATCATGTATAATCATAATTGGTTATATTGTTTATGCGTGTCGATATTGGATGTTAAGAAGTGGAGGCCGTGGTTGTGGCCCTGGGCTTTGTCAGGTTACACCACCGTTCGTGGTAGATGAATAGAGTGGTTACCCCGAATACCATAGTTGTAGGTGTTGAGCGTGAGTTGCTTAGAAAGTTTTTTGCTTCCTTGATCTCTGAGCTTGGCAAATTCTTGTTCTATGGTGGATGATGATTTTCTCTTGGGTCCGTGGTTCATGGTAGTTGCTAAGTTTCAATGGGTCTCTAGTGGTTCTCTAAAACAATTATTGTTTCCCGACTGTTGAGTTGCTTTTACTACTTGCGATCTTCGTCAGTTGGCAATATTGATAATTCCTTGGTTGTTCCTTCTTTCTCGCTGGAAAAGAATGACTCATTTATTCGTTTGATAGTTTGGGTAATGAGAGTTTTATGTTGCAAGTTTGTTATCATGAGAAAGCTTTGACTCTATGTATTTCTTTTGGATTATTCCGAGTGTTGAAGTTTAATGCATCTCTTTTCTGATGGAAATTGTTAAAATCATTTTGTGATGCCTTGTTATGGTTAAGTCGAGATTGTAATCAAATAACTTGATATGGTATGGGTATCAAGTTGAGTCATGGGTGTGGTGCATAATTAATATTACTTAGTAACCTTGGAGGAGAAATTGATTAAATTGATGTTGTCTTCTACTAGTTCTTGATGAACTGTATATATGAGTAGTGACTGAGAGTATGTCCATACCTATTTGGAGTCAAAAGAGATATTAAGAAGTATGGAACATTGACGAATTAGTCTCGGTCATTAAAATTGTTTAGGTTGCTAAACTTGTTGGGCTCTTTGGTTCCAATGGATTAATTTAAATGTGTGGAAAGGGAAACTAGATGAAATGCTAGATTTACATATTCCTTAGTATGATTAATTATTGGAATTGTGTACAACCGATTGAAGGGATTGAATATCGGTGGATCTAGAATTTATGGGAGGAGTTCTATGTGGTTCTTCTATATAGAATGACGTGATGACTTTGGTTGTAGTGTGGTTGAGACTTTTAATCGATAGAAGATTTCGATTTTTGAAGTTTTAGTGTAATTTTTGCCGAAATCCAAATATGAGGAGGAACAGTTGAATATGTGTTTGTAAATATCCATGTGATTTGGAAAGAAAAGTAGGTAGCAACTAGATTTCATAATAAAGCCAGTTGATAACAACAATGGTTGGAGTATACCTGTTGTGTGTTGAAGTTTGATGTTGAGTATCACTAACAATATAATAGGTGGCTTTTGCCCACATGATTGTGAAATCATCGGATGATAATGTGTCCTTGATGAAACGGTTTTGGTAGGACCTTTTCCATTTTGTAGTAGACCCCTTCTAAACTTAAGAGGTTGATGTAGGGAGGTTGTATGGTTTTGGTATACTCTCGTTTTGAAGATGGGATGAAAAGGTAGTATGGAACAATTTGGTGAAACTTTGGGGGATTTCTAATGGAATAGTTGATGATAAAGATTCATATTCAGAGTGTACTATTCTTGATGTTAGTAAGATTATCTGCAAGAGATTGTGACTTGTGTGTGTGGTGATGATTCTTTTAGAAATAAAGTAATTTGATTGTCTTTCGTAATTTGGATTTAGTAAAAGTGTTTCGAGTTTTGCGTTCGTGGTCATTTGGACCTCTTGAGTTATGTGGTGATTGAGTTGCTTCGAGCAAAGTGACATGTTGAAAGATTTTATTGATTCTTGGGGTGATTCCTGTGATTTGGTTTAAGAGCTTATCTTGTTTAAGCTGGCAAAGTGATGTAGTAATCTCAGAAAATATCTTTCCTTGTTAAAAGAAGGAGTGAAGTATAAGTATTTGAGATTTAAGTCCCGTTTCGCATCATGCAGTTGATTTGAGTGTGTTTAAACCTTATGCATTTGTTCCATAAGAGTTTATCTTTTTGCAAAGGCAGTACCTTCTTCTTGATTGGGGTTTGATCTTTCCTTAATGCGGGACTTGTGCCCTCAATCGTTGACTTTCCTTTTGTTGTCCGGAAGTTCCTTGCCAACCGATTATTCCCTGGGTCCTCTGCTCACTTGTGAGTGGTAAAGGTTTTTCTATGTGGTGAAAATGGTTTTCATTTGTTTTCTTCGAGAAAGGATTCATCGATTAGTTTGACAGGGTCTTTCAAGTGTTTATTCAATGTGATTGTGAGACCCCGGGTTGAAAGTTATCCAAGGAGCGTTGAAGGATGAACTGATTTCGTGTATAATTCTTAGAGAGAATTTTATTTATACCGAATGTTTGCCTTTGAGGCTAAACTGATTGCATTACTGCAAGCATTAGAACCTATGGAGATTTGTGATCCAAGATCCTTTGTTCAATTCGGGTGGAACATTAGAATTTTCGAAAAGATGAGAATCTTGATCAATGTATTAGAGTGTCGCGATTGAGTACCATGCACGGTTGTGCAGATGAAATATGATGGTGTTGTAATGAGAGTAATATTAGCGAAGTAATCTGATCGTTAAAGCGATTAATGAGATAGCCGAGATTGTGGACTATTGTCAGGAATGATTTGGACTTAGTAAGTAACTCTCTAAGAGTTAGAATCTTTATAAAGATAATTGGGTCGGGGAAATGTTTTTGTGTTGATGTTAATGCGCTTAGTATGTTTGGATTGTGAGAATTTTAGGATTTAACTGAGGTTTCCCTATTTTCTATACGAGAAGTTCGTTGTAGGAGTCTTGGAGTATAAAATTTGGGCTTCAGATTTTTATGCTAGGACTTTGGTCGCCCAATGATTATGTGTAGAGGAAGTAGATTAAGGATGGATTTCGAACAGTGGGATGATCATTGATAGAACCTTTTGATGAAGTATATGAATGTGTGAGCCGAGAATTCCAAGTTGTTTATTCTTAAAAGATTGAGGTAATGTGATTGCGTGTGCGATCTATTTTGAGATGCATTGGAAGTCATCCGTCAAATTAATCATGTCGGTAGAGGAGTTGTTGAGCGAAAGTTTTGGTGGAGTCGATAGAGCCTTTATCTGAGAGGTGTGGATGATGTATTTCGACTTGAGCGTAGCTTGGAGAATGCCAAGTTAAGAGAGATGAGTTAGTGTGTTATGCGATTAATTGGAATTCCAAAGTTTGAGAGAGATTTTATTCCTAAAAGAGAAACTGAGAAATTGATGCTTCCTCAAGTAGTGACACGTTTTCTTGATTCTTGTTTGAGCTATCTGTTTATGACGGATGTCTTTTGCAATTGGAGTTTGACTTGATATTGGTATGTGTGGTTCTTATCGGTTCAGGAAGAATAAAGGAAACTTTTTTGATTTGGGCATTTAAGTAATTTCTCCTTTGGATTTCATGACGTTTATTCGCAAACTGCCACTTGGAAAATGGAAAGGTTTTCGTGATGAAATTCCTATTTCTAGATTTGACTCTTTAGTACCGAGCTGGTAACGCATAGTTGCGATGTGAATCTTTCATTTTCAGATGGGTTTTGTCGGTAAAAGAGTTTGCTTAAAGAGAGTTCTGTTGTGTGTCTCTGGTTAAAGAGGGTGATCCTGGTTCGGTGAAGAGTTCAATTGAGAGGTGGAACAAGAGTTCTGTGATCTATGCGCTTGTTGTGTGGTTCGGTACCATTGGGGAGGTTAGCCCAAGGTACGTTGGGTTGTTTTCGCTAATTGGCGTATCGCTAGGACCGTCTTGGGTCCATACGCGGAGTACGCGACGTCTGGGTTGTTCTGGTGCTGAGTGAGTAATTGGGTCATCTAAAGTTTGAGTATTCGTTAACAACGTTGACCACCGAGTAAGATCTTACCCTCGAGTTTGTCCAATGAGTGTACCTGGAAATGTAGGGTTGAGTGTTAGGACTTACGTCTTTTCACGTCTTTGTGTTGTAGTCCTCAGTCCGAGAGAGAGGCTACTTGGGAGTTGGAGATTCGCTTGTGTGAGCGTTATCCGGATTTGTTCATAACGAGTATCCGTTTATCGTTGTTGATTTTTAGTCGCTATTTTCTCTCGTGTAGATCGGCATGTAGATTCGGGGTCGAATCCTATTAAGGGGCGTAGAATGTAATACCTCGTTTTTGTTTAGAAAGATTTGGTTCAATTTGAATTTGAATTTTTAAAAGAAAAATTTGGTGTTTAAATCTGTTCTTCCCGTTTTGGGCCTGGGCCTTTGGCCAACAGGCCCAAGAGGGGGCCCTGTGGGCCAAGGGGGGCAACCATGAAGCTCAAAGGGAGGGGCAGCCGTGGGGCCCATGGCCCATGTAGTGGCCGGCCAACAAAGGGGGGGCAAACCCTAGCACCCCCCACTTCTCCCACCTCCTCCCCACCTTGGCCGCCACCTCCTCTCCCCTCCCCTTCTCCATCTTGCGCCACCAACAGCAGGGAGCCGCCCCAAGGCCCTGGTGCTGCGCCCCCATCTCCTGGAGCTGCCCCTTGGTGCCGATCTCCCCATTGCCGGCATCTCGCGAAGAGTTGATTGGATCTCCGCGGGATTTCTGATCAAGAAGGAGGTGAACCTCTTCGCAGATCAACCTTCGTCTTCCTGGGTGCTCCAAGGGTAACGAACGTCGATTGTTGTTGTTCGATTAGTCGTAGCAGGGAAACCGAGTAGATTTGATTGGATCAAAGTCTGTCTGCAGTAGATTCGATTCTGTCCAGTGTGTTGCGGGGGCTGTTTCGGCTTCTTAGATGCCGAATCAGAAGCATTGATCTCCTATAGATATCTAGATTATGTTCTTAACTTTCTGTGGCCACCGAGTTCACCTGATTCCGTCGCTCGAGTCAAAAGTTATGATAGATTTAGTATCTGCTGTCCAGATTTCTGACGAGATTAATCTGTTTTGCTATTTCGTGAAATATGAAAATGTAATTGGAAGAATCTGGGTTTTAACCCAACTATGTTATTGTAGGTAATTTTATAACCTTTCCAGATTGTTAAAGAACGATCAATTCGGAGTTATAGATTAAAAGTTATGATCGTTTTAGTGCTGCTGTTTATTCTGTTAGACAGTTTCTGTGCTGAAAGTTCATCTGTCTGTTAGCGTACTAATTTGGCCGAATTGGATCATCTTGTCAACTAGAGTATTGTAGATTTGTTAGTTAAAAATCCACAGAAACTGGATTCACCTCATTCGGAGTTCCAGATCAAGAGATATGCTGTTTACCGTGCTGCTGTCCAGTGGCGTTATTTGACTGAATGCGTTGGTTTCAGTTTAGATTTTCTAGATAAATCTTGATTCACCAGGGAAGCGATGTAGAACATTGTTAAGTAGTGTCATGTTCATCGCGTTCTTATTTCAGTTATTTAATTGTTTAGGAGGTGAAGCTTCGGGTTTAGGAGCACCACCTTTTTCCTCGCTAACTTGTCGCATCATGAAGGCAAGTACATTGCTTATCTTAATGATTGTGCTTGATGAATGCTTATATGATTATGCTGTGATTTCTTATGATTCAAGAGAAGATGGATTATATATGTTCTTTCATATGTGTTGAAACCATGATTGGAGATGATGATATTATTTATTCAGTAGTTCATGTCATGCATTCATTGTTATTTACCATCCACGGGAGTGGATGAGGATGGCCCATCAATTCCAGGATGGGTATGTAAGTCCCATTAATTCGGGATGGGCAATGTTGGACACCGTATGAAACGTTCTTCATATGGGAAGTGGATCCCGCATTTTTGTTAAGATGCGGGCTTGAGTGAACACCAAGCGGGTGTGTCATCAGCCATACCAGTATATGCATGTGTGCGATCCATTGAGTATTTTCATTCATCTCATTCATACATAAATGTTCGATTCTCGCATGTTCAGAACCTTTGAGGAGGTTGTCTTGTTCATGTTGATTGTCTGTTCTTATTCGATGTACTTGCTGAGTCTTGGACTCACGCTTGCTTTGTTTATTTATTTTTTAGGTGATCATTGATGAAGTTTCTCTTGGGAGGGAGTAGCCACACACTACTTGAATATTTCACTCTACACTAGATTGAATAAAAGAACAATTACTGTCATTCATTCATTATTGATGAACTGTAATAAATAAATCTAAATGGTGAAGGAAGGATACCTTCTCCATATTTTGGATGTTTTATTTATGCCTTTATATGATATATTATTTGAGTTCTTCCGCCATGTGGTTGTATGTTAGTGTATTTAGGTGACATCTTGGCTTCCAAACAGTCAGGGTGTTACAATTGTATCTTCGAATAACACATATGAAAGGAACATAAACATTGAATCTTCTCATGTATCATAGAAAAATACAATATGAACATCAAGCATTCGGCATTCACAAATCTTAAGAATATCAAAGTACTTGCCTTTCGTGTTGCGACGCGTTAGAAGGCATCGATGGTGCTCCTAACCCAAAGCCTCACCGTCTACACAAGTAAGTACTCGAAATAAGAACAACATGGTACAGGACACTACCATCAACGTCCTACAACACCTTCCCGAACACCCAAGAGTTAGCTATTAGACCTATTCGAAAACAAACAACACAAACACATAAACGAATCTGAACAGCAACACGGAATAAACTATAACTATTGATTTGGGACTCGGAACGAGGTGAGCCTAGATCCTATGGAAACTTAACGAACATAACTACAAAATTTTAGTTGACAAGATCTCCCAATTCGGCCAAAATAAAATGCTAACCGGTGGATGAAAGTACAAGACAGATTCTGTCTAGACGAAAAGGACAGCAGTAAAGAAAAGATCATAACTTTTGATCTACAAGTCCGATTAGGGTGTTCTTTATCATTATGGAAATTTTATAACAATTGATACAATAACTTAGTTGGGTGAAAACCCTAAATCTTCCATTATCATAATCATAATTTAGGAGACAACTTGATAGATCAATCACGTCGAATTCTGGACAGCAGGAATGAAACTATCATAACTTTTGATCTGTATGTCGGAATTAGGTGTTCTTGGCGGCCACGGAAAGCTAAGAACACTATATAAATATCTATAGCAGATGGAAACCTCCAATTCGGCCTCTATGAACCTGAAATTTGCCACGCAATCTACTGGACAGAACTGAACTACAACAGGACGAATTCGATCCAAACCAACTAATCTAATTTCACATCTAAACATCATCAAACAGCAGGGAAACATATTGTTACCCTTGAAGACCAGCGGGATGATGACGAACGATCCTTGAAGAAGATGATCCTCCTTCTCCTCATCCTCTCCTTCCCTCCTTTGGCCGACTAAGCTGCTGCCCCCTCCTCTTCTCCTCGCGTTGGCTGGCAGCGGGGAGCTCCGATGGTGAGACGGGGAAGCACCACGGTAGGGCAGCACCTAGGGGAGATGGGGCGGCAGCAAGGGGGAGGAGATGGGGCGGCACCAAGGGGGAGGAGGCGGCTTGGAGTGGGAAAAGGGGGGAAGAGGGCAGCCGGCCTAGGGTTAAGGGGTGGGGGCACATGGGCTTGGGCCTTGGGGTGCCTCCCCCCTTCTTGGCCCACCCATGGCCAGCCACTAGGCTGCTCTAGCCTAGCCCGGAGGCCTAGGTTCCAAAATCCCCCAAAACCCTTGAATTTTCAATTAATTCCCTCACTTGATTAATATTCTCTCTAATTGAAACTCGAGGTATTACAGCTATACTGGACATCTTATCACAGAAGGTTCCCCAGAATCTGTTAGTGTTGTAATTATCATAGACGGTTTTACAAGCATGACCGTCTATGTTACTAGCGATGACTAGAACTGTAACATCCTATTTTAGTAAATGAGTATATTATGAATTAGAAAATGATTAGTAATATGATTTTAGTGGGAAAATAGTTTGGGCCTTATTGCATACCTAAGAGGTGGTGGCCACAAACAAAAGAGGAGAGGGGAAAGCCCACCACATGATCAGTAGCATGCCTTTGTAGCAACACTACTATAGCACCCCCTTCCCTCCCCATTGCGCCTCCACTCTCCCCCAAGCCGCCACCATCTCTCCCATGGCCGATTGCCCCAGTGTCGACCCTTCCTTTGGCCTCTCCCCAACCATCGACCTCCTCTCTTGCCTGCATGGTGTTGCTCATCTTGGTGGTTGAACCAAATGGGATGAGGTGCTAGTCGGCAGGAAGGAGAGGAAGAAAGGAGAAGAAGTGAATAGAGAAAGCAGGGAAGAAGAAGGAAGAGGAAGAGGGAGAAGGAAGTGGAAAAGGAGTTCTCACAGGGATTTCAGCAAGCGTCATCGTGGTCCTCAAGGGTGCTGGTGTGAGATCGGGGTTAGAGCCCTCTACTCGTCGTCACCCATCACACGGCTGAGGCAAGTACATTTTAGAGTAAAATTGGATGTTTGGTGGTACAAATTGGCTAAATAACTGTTGTTATTGTATTCATGTGAAGTATGAGTATTTCTAGTTATTTATATGCTTTCGTCAATTGATGATGCATATTGGAAAGTATGGAAGTCATTCATTTCATTTCATTTCAAAGAGATACCCATATTTGAGATATGGGCAATGAGATCCCTGTATGAAAAAGGACAGGCACTAGATCCCCGCATTTGAGAATACAGGTGAGTGAACACCGATGGGTGTTACACTCGACTATCTGCATATATCAGAAGTGGAGACATGTGCATGATTTGCATTGCATTCATGACATTTACATATGTATTTGAGATAATGAGAATGATCTATCAATAATTTAAAGTTCCATATGTTGTTTATTTGTACTTGCTGAGTCTTGGACTCACACTTGTTTATCTAATGTTTTAGGTGAACGTTGATGACATCATACTTTGGGGAGAAAGTAGAACATGAAAATTTTGCTCTTGAGAAGCACTTCACTCCACTCATGATTCATTCACTTTGGAATTGTAATAATTGAATAGGTTGTGGTTCCCTTAGTTCCTCGTGGCTATTATTGTTGCTAGTTGTTGTTCTCCCTTAAGTGAAATTTATCTATCATGCCTTTCATAATTATTTAGATCGAATTATAATTGAATTGTGATTAACCAGCTTACTGAAATTTATTATTTCCTCCTTGTCAAATGTTTAAATCGTGACGCCTAAAAGGTAGTAATACTTGAGTTTGATGTAGAAACTTATAGTGTTAATAGATGTAGATGACATCTTAGACTTTTGCTAAGCCGGGGTGTTACAGTTGGTATCAGAGCGGGCTTTAGGTCCGTGATGAATAAGTTAACAACTTAGGTAAATTTAATTTACTAAAATTTGCTTTATGACTAGTAAGATTAACTAAAATTTGCTAATGGTTAATTAGCTTAAAACTTGACACACTGGTGCACAGTAGGATGGGATGGGTCAAGCGTTGCATTACGCTTCCGTTATGTTGTATTGATGATTTATTTTATGAGATTATCTTGTATGCTATTGATTTGATTGTATGATTGCTATGTGTGATGGTAGTCGATGTCGAGGGATAGAGATTGTGGTTGTAGCCATGTTCTTGGCCAGGTTATACCACCGCTGGTGGTATGAGATTAGTGAAGGGCTTTCCTTAGGTAGCTTAGTTACAAAGGTTGGGAATGAGTTTCTTTAAAAAGTTATTATTTTCCTTGAGTTTGTGGTTTGTTATTATGACTACAGCCTCTTGCGGTTGATGAACGTTATTTGGATGGTGGTCACAATGCAGTTGATGTGTTTCATTTGGTCTCTATTTGTTCCTTGAAACAATTATTGTTTTTCCGACTATTGAGATACTTTTGCTACTTGTGAACGTTGTTGATTTGCAAGGTTGGTCCCTTCATGGGGGTTTTGTCTTCTTGTTGTGAAGCGTGACTCATTTGTTCGCTTGACATTTTGGATAATAGAAATTATCTTTTGTAAGTCCTTTATCATGTGGAAGTTTTGACTCTACAAGTTTCTTTCAAAGTATTTGGAGTGTGGAAGTTTAATGCCTCTCTTTTTCTGAAACAAAGTGCTAAAATCCTTTTATGATGTCTTGTTATGTTTAAGTGGGAGGTTGTAATCATATAAATTAATTGATAAGATATGAATTATCAAGTTGGGACATTAGCTTGGTGCATAATTAATTTCAACTAACATCGTTGGAAGTGTAGTTGGTTAATTTGATGTTGTACAGTAGTTTCTTGAAGAATTGTGATTAATAATTTGTCTATACATGTTTGGAACTCATGTTGTCCTTAAGGAGTGTGAAACAATAATGAACTGGTTTGAGTATTACGATTGTTTAAATGTCTAACTTGTTGGATAAATTAGATTATTTAGTCTTAAGTAATTAATCTGACTGTTCGGGATGATTAAGTAAGGAGGTGTTTGATTATTGCCTTGGTAAATATTAATCTTGAATCTGTCTTCTATTTAGATACTTGATGAACTTGTACAAATGCTAGATTCACCTAATTTTGCCATGCTAAATTGTTGAAATATGTATGAAGAAATGGATGAAGGTTGGCGTATTGACTTGTGAAACCTTATCTCAAAAATCTCTATTATTGAAGTTTAAAGATATTTAGTTCTAATTTGAGAACATAAGTTGAAATATTGAATCTGTGTTTATAAATGGTTATGTGTTTGTAAATAGAAGTAGGACTATAATTGCTTACATGGTTAGTACAAATATCAATCATTTTTGATAGCCAAAGTTTGGTGCTGAGCAACACTAATGGTTGAATGGATGAATTTAATAAGTGATTTTATTTAGTGTGACTTGCAAAATTGTTATATGATGGTAACATCTTGTTAAAAGAGTTTTGTTTCAAAATTGTGGTTTGTGCACTAGGCTTTCCCTAGACCTAGTAGTTTTGCAATCTTTTGAGATAATAGAAACATTATGAAGCAATTGATTGTGTTTCTTTTGGAAAAGTTTATGATGGGATAAGAGGATATGATGATTCTTGCTAAGAGCATATTATTTTGTTGTTAGTATGATTGTCAGTAAGTGGTTGTGATAATAATATTGAATGTTCTACAAATAAAAAATTTGATAGCTTTCATGATACTTTTTAACTTAAAGGCTTCAAGATTTGTGTTTATGATTTTTTTTACTCCATTATTTATGTCGTAACTAAAATCAGTTTGAACAAGTGACGTGTGGCAAAACTTTATTGGTTCTTAAGTGATTCATGTGATTTAGTCTTAAGAGTTTTTCTTATTTCAGTTGGCAAAGTGACATGGTAATCAAAGAAAATAATTTTCTTTGTTAAAGGAAAGAGTGAAGTAGAAATATTTGAGATTGAAGTCAAGTTTTGCAACTTGCAGTTTGAAGTGTGCCTAAACTTTATGTTTTTGCCCCCGTAAGAGTTTCCCGATTTTCAAAAGCAACGCTTTAATCTCATTTGAGATTTGATATTCTCTTCTTGTGGGACTTGTACCCTCAACTATGGACTCCTCTTATGCTTTCCGAGTTCATTGCTAATTGACTATTTCTTTTGGTCTTGTGTTTACTGCGAGTGGTAAACGTTTTTCTGAGTGCTAAAATCATTTTTTTTATTTGCATCTTCTTTTGAGAAAGGAACAATCGAATTATTCTACAAAACCTTGTAGAGTGTATAGTGGCCACTGGTAGTAGTGGTCAAGTGAATGATATTGTGAGGCTTTGAGTATCAAGTTGTTTGAGATACGTTGAGTGATAAATTGATTTTTTGGAATAATCCTTGGAGAGGATTCGATTTAAATAGAATGTTGGTTTTTGGAACTTACTGATTATATTGTTGCAACTAGTAGAACCTATAGTGATTTATGGTCCAAGATCATTTGTTCATTTTGATGGAACATTAGAATTATCGAAAATATGAGAATCTTGATCAACTTACTAGAGTATCGCGATTGGGTACCTTGCAAGGTTGAGTAGGAGAATTATGATGGTGTAGTTTAATGAGAGTAGAATTGTGGACAAATCTAATCGTTATGACAATTATTGAGATAGTAGAGAATGTTGAGTTATTGTCAGGTATGACCTGGCTTTAGTGTGTAACCATCTGAGAGTTAGAATCTTTCTAAAGATAATTTGGTCGAGAAAATATTTACATGTTGATGTTAATCATTGAGTATGTTTGGATTGTGGGAATTTTAGAGATTGAATATGAGGATTTTCCTATCTTTTGTACAAGAAGTTCATTGTAGGAGTCTTAGAGGTTGAATTTGGGCTTTGCATTTTTGTGCTAGGACTTTGGTCACCCAATGATTATGTGTAGAGAAAGTAGAATAAGGGTGAATTCCGAATAGTGGGATGATCATTGATAGAACCCTTTTAATGTAGTACATGAGAGTGTGTGATATGAATTCCGAGTTGTTTATTCTTAAAGGATTGAGGTGATTTGATTGCGTGTGAAATCTATTTTGAGATGCATTAGGAATCATCTGTCAATGTAATTTCGTCGGTAGAGGAGTTGGCTAGAGTATGTTTTTGTAGGGTCATTAAAGCCTCTCTACAAGGGTGTAGATGATGTATCCGGTTTGAGCATAGCGTTGATGTTGCCAATTTAAGATAAATGAGTTAGTGTGTTATGCGATGAATTGGAATTCCATAATTTAAGAGAAATTTTATTCCTAAAAGAGAATTTGAGGAAAGAATGTTTCCTCGGGTAGTGAAACGCTCTCTTGATTCTTGTTGAGCTGTGTGTTTATGACAGAGGTCATTTGAAATTTGAGTTGGCTTTGCGTTGGCATGTGTGGTTCTTTCCGATTCAGAAAAACAAAGGAGATGATTGAATTGGGCATTCGAGTGATTTCTCGTTTGGCTTGTGTTGTGTTTATTTGCAAACTGCCAAAGAGAAGGTGGAAGGGTTTTCGTGATGAAACTTCGATTTTGGATTCTACTCTTTTGGTGGGGAGTTGGTAATGCGTGGATGCGATGGGAATCCTTTATTTTCAGTTAGGTTCTGTTGTAACGAGTTTGTTTAAAGCGAGTTCTATTGTGTGTCCTTAGTTAAAGGAGGTGAACCTTGTGTGGTTAAATGATCGATCGAGAGGTGGAACAAGAGTTTCATGTGCTATGTGCAGGTTGTGTGGGTTGGTACTAAAAGGGAAGGTTGACCCAAGGTATATTGGTTTGTTCTGGAAGTTGCGGGGATTTTAGAAGATGGCGTATTGCTAGGACCGTCTCGAGTCCTGGCGCGTGGTGTGCAACGTTTTGTATGACCCGGTGTCGAGAGAATACTTGAGAGATCTAGAGTGTGCGGTTTCGTTAGAACCGTGAACAACGAGTAAAACCTTCCCTTTGAGTCCCGTCCGTTGAGCATACCTGAAAAGGTCGAGACGAGTGTTGAGGTGTAAGATGTTGTAATCCATCAAGATGATGTGGTCCCATAAGTCTGAGAGGGAAGCGACTTGGGGGGTCGGAGTCTCGCATGGCGAGCAATACCCGGAGTGGTTCACGTTGGGTACGTGTTAGCTGTTGTTAATTTCAGTTGTGGTGTTCTTGCGAATAAAATAACAAGAAGAATTCAGGGTCGAATTATGTTTAAGGGGGGTAGAATGTAATATCCCATTTTAGTAAATGAGTATCTAATGAATTAGAAAAGGATTAGTAATATTATTTTAGTGGGAAAATAGTTTGGGCCTTACCATACCCAGAAGGTGGGCTAGTCACCAACAAAGAGGAGAGGAAACCCGACCATGTCTTGTATGTACGTCTTGTGAAGGCTGCCTTAGCACCCCCTCCCCTCCCCATTGCACCTTCACTCTCCCCCAAGCCGCCACCATCTCTCCCATGGCCGATTGCCCCAGCGCCGACCCTTTCTCTGGCCTCTCCCCTACCATGCAACCTCCCTCTTGCCTGAGTGTCTTTGCTGCTCTTGTTGGTTGAACCAAAGGGGAGGAGGTGCTAGTCGGTAGGTAGGAGAGGAAGGAGGGAGAAGAAGAGAATAGAGAAAGGAGGGAAGAAGAAGGAAGAGGAAGATGGAGAAGGAAGCGGAAAAGGAGTTCTTGCAGGGATTTCAGCGGGCATCATTGTGGTCCTCAAGGGTGGTGGTGTGAGACCAGGGTTAGAGCCCTCTACTCATCGTCACCCATCACACGGTTCAGATAAGTACATTTTAGAGTAAAATTGTATGTTTGGTGGTACAAATTGGCTAAATGACTGTTGTTATTGTATTCATGTGATGTATGCGTATTTCTAATTATTTATATGCTTTCGTTAATTGATGAATCATATTGGAAAGTATGGAAGTCATTCATTTCATTTCATTTCAAAGAGACCCCCATATTTGAGATATGGGCAATGAGATCCCCGTATGGAAAAAGATAGGCACTAGATCCCCGCATTTGAGAATGCAGGCGAGTGAACACGACAGGTGTTACACTCAGCTGTACCGATATATGCAGAAGTGGAGACATGTGCATGATTTGCATTGCATTCATGACATTTACATATGTATTTGAGATAATGAGAATGGTCTGTCAATGCTTTAAAGTTTCATATGTTGTTTATTTATACTTGCTGAGTCTTGGACTCATGCTTGTTTATCTAACGTTTTAGGTGAACGTTGATAACAGCATACTTTGGGGAGAAAGTAGAACATGAAAATTTTGCTCTTGAGAAGCACTTCACTCCACTCATGATTCATTCATTTTGGAATTGTAATAATTGAACAGATTGTGGTTCCCTTAGTTCCTCGTGGTTGTTATTGTTGCTAGTTGTTGTTCTCCCTTAAGTGCAACTTATCTATAATACCTTTGATAATTATTTAGATCGAATTATAATTGAATTATGATTAACCGGATTGCTGAAATTTATGATTTCCTTTTTGTCAAATGTTTAAATCGTGACGCCTAGAATGTAGCAATACTTGAGTTTGATATAGAAACTTATAGTGTTAATAGATGTTGGTGATATCTTAGGCATTTGCTAAGCCGGGGTGTTACAAGAATTATCTGTGATACATAGTTATCACACACGATTTTTAATAAGAACCGTTTGTGATAATTGTAGTTGTCACAGACGGTTTTTAATTCAAACCGTCTATGATAATTCACCGATGGTTTTTAACAAGCACTGTCTGTGATAATTGTAGACGTCACAGATTGTTGTTAATCCGAACCGTCTGTGATAATTCACAGACAGTTGTTAACAAAAACTGTCTATGATAATTTTGTATCACAGATGGCTTGTGGTTGGAAGTGTCTGTGATATGTACTCTGTTATTAAATACCCGGCCTATCCCGATAGATCTATCTATATTCCCCCCCAGCTTCGCGCCATGCGCCCATACCCATCGTATGGGTCGCCTGAATAAATGTGAGTAGCTTGGAACCAAATACCGCAGATTTGGGGCGTTTGGTGAAAGCATCTGCAGTTTGCAAGTGTGCTTGTAGTTCTATTTGTTCTTGGTGATCTAAGGCTAGTATTTGCTTCTAATTATATGCATTATAATCAAGAGATATGATAGCTATGTTTAGATCTAGATTTAGATATAGCTTGGTAGTTTGCTCCAATTTAAGAATGGGTCTCACTACTTCTAATCTACATCAATATATTCTTGCTTGATATATATATATATATATATATATATATATATATATATATATATATATATATATATATTGCTTCATGAATAGTACATAGATAGCTACTTTAGATGGACAATTTAAAGTGAATGATATGTGTAAGTGTAATGGCTAGCTAGCTATAGGAGCATTAATCTAATTTAACACTAATTTGCTACATGCGTAGCGTAGATGGACCGAAGGTGGATGTACATTGAGAACCATGCAAGTGAAGAGTACATTGATGGCGTGTCTGCTTTTAGAAGAGCTGCCGAGCAGGATATGTTGAAGAAGAGGATGAAATTTATGTATTGTCCATACGTTTATTGCGATAATATGAAGATGTTTATCAACTCAGCGCAGTTCGAAGCGCACTTGATTCGGAGGGGTTTCAAAAAGGGGTATCGGGTTTCAAAAAGGGGTATCCATCTTGGACCAGTCACGGTGAAGAGCAGATTATACAGGAAGGTAGTAACATCGTAGAGAGAGACAACGATATGTCGGATGTGGACTATGCTTTCGATGAGGATAGGTCGCACAATGACAATCTAAATCAGAAGCTACGCGATGCAGAAGGGAACTATAGTGAGTGAGAGAGTTTGGTAAATTCGATGGCTTGATAAAGGACTCGGAGAAACCTTTGTTCCTAGGCTGCAAGCCGGAATACACAAAGTTGTCATCCGTGCTTGAACTGCTGAAATTGAAGGCAAACAATGGTTGGTCCGATAAGAGTTTCACGACGTTGTTAGGTCTCCTAGCAGACATCCTTTTAGAGGAAAACGTGTTGCCTAGAACCACCTACCAAGCCAAGAAGGTTTTTTGTCCATTGGGAATGAAAGTAGAAAGAATACATACATATCCGAACGATTGTATCCTCTACCGTAAAGCGTATGCGAACATGCATGTATGTCCGGTGTGCAAAGCATACTGATACAAGCGTAAGAATCACTCCGATGACGGCGAGGGCATCGAGGTGAAGTAAGGACCTCCTGCTAAGGTGTTGTGGTATCTGCCTGTAATTCCCCGTTTGAAGCATTTATTTGTGAACCGAAAGGAGGCAAGATTGCTACGTTGGCACTTTCGAAGGGCGTGAGAAAGATGGAAAGCTAAGAAACCATGCTGATTCTACCCAATGGAGAAACTTCGATAGGAGCTTGAAGACTTGATCGGAACCAAGGAATATAAGGTTTGGGTTGAGTACAGATGGAATGAATCCTTTCGGTAACATGAGCAAGTGACATAGCTTTTGGCCGTGAATCTATGTATGTACAACCTTCCTCCTTGGCTGCGTGTGAAGCGGAAGTTCATTTTGATA
Organism: Phyllostachys edulis; assembly: GCA_036346405.1. NCBI lineage: Eukaryota > Viridiplantae > Streptophyta > Magnoliopsida > Poales > Poaceae > Phyllostachys > Phyllostachys edulis. Next base: position 158,843 of record JAYEVD010000332.1, read on the forward strand.
TCACTACTTATCCAAGGGCCGAAGCAACACAGGAATGATATTGATGTGTACCTAGCACCATTCTTGAAAGATCTGTGACCTTTGTGGAGCGAAGAGTGCAGGTATGGGATCGATACAAGTGAAAGAACTTTACTTTACGAGCCATGTTGTTCTACCCAATCAATGATTTTTCTGCCCTTGGTAACTTGTTGGAGTTCAGTACAAAAGGAGCCAAAGCCTGTCCGCACTGCTTAGATGATACCCAAAGTGTGTGGCTGAACAACTCACACAAAGTTGTGTATATGCGTCATCGTAGGTTCCTTCCCAAGTATCACACATACCGCAAGATGAAGAAACAATTCAACAGAAATAAGGAGGACGGTTTAGCTCCAAGAGATTTTAAGGGGAAAGAGGTCTATGATATGGTTAAGAATATCGATGTTGTGCTTGGAAAGGGACTTTTGGAACTTACCTTATTGGGAGCACTTAGAAGTTTGCCACTGCATCGACGTCATACACGTGGAGAAAAATGTATATGATAGTTTAATTGGTCTCTTACTGAACATTCATGACAAAACAAAGGATAGTGTCATCGCATGACGTGACTTGGTTGATATGAACATAAGTACCGAGTTAGCACAGAAAGAGACCGAAAAAGGCCGAGTGTACCTTCCCCAAGCTTGCTACATTCTATCCAAGGCCGAGAGAAATGAACTATGCCAGATATTACATGGTGTGAAAGTTTCGTTCGGTTACTCCGCCATCATGAAGAAACTTGTTTCTATGGAAGATTTAAAATTAATTGGTATGAAGTCTCATGATTGTCATGTGTTGATGACACAAATGCTTCATGTTGCAATTAGAAGTGTTTTGTCGAACAAGGTCCGAGTGGCAATCATGAGGCTGTCTTATTTCTTTAACTCAATTGCTCAGAAGGTTATTGATCCCGATGGACTAGATGCTCTGCAAGCCGAGGTGGTGACGACTCTATGTCATCTTGAGATGTATTTCCCTCCGTCATTTTTTGATATCATGGTCCATATTATTGTTCACCTTATCAATGAGATAAAGATATGCGACCCTATGTTCCTACATCATATGTACCCGTTTGAGAGGTACATGAGAATTCTCAAGTCCTATGTACAGAATCGATCTCGACCGGAGGGTAGCATCATCGAAAGTTATGCAATCGAAGAGGTCATTGAATTCTGAGTCGATTACATGGCTTAGGTGGAACCGATAGGTGTGCCTCTATCTCGTCATGAGGGGAGGCTGGAGGTTATCGGGACCATCGGAAAGAAAGCAATCACTCCCGATCTGGATACGTATGCTCAAGCCCATTTCACGATCTTACAACACATGACCGAAGTGTCCCCGTACATCAACGAGAACAAAGACATGGTACGCCAATAGAATCCATGTCGGTTAGAGATTTGGATCATGGGAGAGCATAACCATCGGTTCAACGAATGGTTAAAGGTGAGATTCATGAGAAGAGGCGGAGCTAGCATCCACCTCAGTGCCGCCCATGAGTCCGCGACTCCACTGTTGGGATCTACATTTCACGCCACACCCGTTTTGGCCAACCCGAGCCTGCCATCCCCTAAATCATCGAGGGCCATGTCTTCGTTCTCACCTCTGGTGGCCATGACCCCGTAAGCTCACTGGCATTTTGGTGAGTCCCTCTCAACTCCACCTTGTTCTTTGTGATCACATCATCTCATGGATTCTTCTGACGAGTTTAATTGGGCTTTGGTGCATCACCAGAAGCGTATGACGTCGTCTTCTCCGAAACACGGTCAGCCGTAAATCGCCGATTAGGACATCCTCGACCCCCATCGATGTCATCATCTGGTGTGCCGTGTTCCTGGAAATGAGGCGACCCCAACGCGCTAGTTTCCGAGTCCCCTCGACCTAAAATTGCTAAGAAACCTCATTGGTTTCGGATTTGAATTTTCTCTTTAGGTGAACCCATCCCTCGTAGGTAGTTTTAGATCCCTCTTGTGAAGACGGACGTGATCTTTGATATGTCAGAAGTTCCTTTGAATCAAGAAAGGGAAGGTTAAATAAAGCAATGGAAAGGAAAATGTGTCATCCTGCTTCGTCAAGAACTCTTAGCTCTACCTTTGAAGGAAATCAAGACAGCAGATGGTGCAATTCGTTAGAGTTGAAAGAACCGCCTAGGAAGCATGTGACAGAAGGATCATAGAAATCCTTCGACAAAGCTTCCCTTTTTAGGACCTAAAACTTTGCAAGAACCTTGCTTGATTCGGGTTTAAGTACGGTTAGCAACGAAATCCGAGGTGTGACCTCGTGACCAAACCCAATTAAGTTTGCCACAATCTTTCGTTCTGATTTCCGAACTACCGGAATCTCGGGACGAGATTCTGTTTAAGGGGGGTAGATTTGTAACAGCCTAAAATCCCTAAGTTGGATTAGTTAAGCATCTACTGTCTATTTGTGAAATTTTGGATGTTGTTTGGTGCCTTGGTAATCGAAACTCTAAGACGAAAGTGCTATAAAAGTAAAATTTAACTAAAATACCATATGTCAGTGAATCTCCTGAAAAGATTATTTAAAATAAAAATGCAAAATAAAATCTTGCTTCATAAATTGATCTACTAAATTTTGTTCTTTTTTTCCTGAATCTCCCATTTGTTTCTCTTCTTATCTTGTTTTACTATCCCTTGGGCTCAACCCAATTTGGTCGGTTGCAACCAGACCATCTTCCCCGAGCTGGCCTATTTTTTTCTTCTTCACTCTCCCTTTCTCTCTTTTCTTTCTCTAGAGCAAGCGCTTGTTTGGCCCGTCGCCGTCCCGTGGCAAGCTTCTTCTACCATCACCTCTCGCCAATGTCACCCGAATGCCTACGCTTGCCACGTCGTTGCAGCTCTGGAGACCAGCCCGCAACTCGCGTGCCCTCACCGCTAGCTTCGATGCCCATCCGTTATTGCTGTGCCCATGTTAAATTTCCTCCAGAAAGCATCGCCACCCTCGTCATTCTCCGCCCTCGTGCTCGTATATAGCCGTCTGAATCCCTGTCTTCTTTTACCCAGTGGCTCTTCCCGCAACTCCTCCCCCCATGCCGCCCCTTTGCTCGTCGTCCCTCTCGACCCACCGTGCTCTTCCGCCGCCTTCTCCCCTCTTCCTCCGCCGTCGCGCCAGCCGCCTCCCCCTTCCCCTAATAGCGCCCTTGAGCCCATGCGCCGTCGGCCCCTCTGCTACTGCCTCGCCTCCACCACGCAGCTCCTCGTCGTGACCATCGCACCGCCACACCCCGACATCCCGAACCATCGCCCGATTTCCGAGCACCATCAACTCTCCTGCCATCCGGATCCACCTCGACTGCCACTCCCTAGCGTCACCATGCCGGCCAGCTTCCCCTCCTCGTCCAGGCCAACGCATCCGAGCGTCATCGCCCTCGGTATTCCCCGTGCAAGACAGCCACACGACGCCGCTAACTTGCCCGAGCCCCACCTGAGCTATGCCGCCTCCACCCCTGAGGCCGCCTCGCTCAGCCGGTTCCAATTCGTCATTATCGGCCACCGCTGGTGTCCCCCTCGCCGCCGACGTTGAGCATGCCCGAGCCGCTTGGCTCCTCGTCTCTGTGTTCCTCCTATGAAGATCTCCCTGACTATGGCAGTCGCTCTTGGGTTTGCATTATTTCTATTAATCAGATTGGCAGTTAGCTCTTTGCAGCATTAGAATCTGAGAATCAATATGGTTATAAATTTTCAGAAAAACAAACAGAGAAGAGAAGGGATTAGTTGAAAATTTTGATTGGAATTCACCTATTGTCTTGTGCTATCAATTCTTGTGAATGCCATTTAGGTCACTTCAGTAAGTTAGCAAACTGGAAGATTGATTTTGGAGGTAGTTTAGTTATAGCATTGTAGTACAGAAACTTGTTGCTGTAGGTTACATGAACAGTAATATGAAGAATTTCAGAATATGGCAGGAAGCTAATAGCATGACTAAATCTTGTAGCTAGACTTTGTTTTTCTTGCTTCATTTAGTTAGTTGGGCTTTTAGATTACAGTGACAACCAAATTTGAAAATTATTTATGAATCTGAATTTTCAGAAATCAACAGAGAAGGTGAATAGGAAGAGAGTTGAAGTATTAGTGGAACCCTTTCTCTAAACTAACTGTCTTTTGTTAACCACTTTGGTGAATGTCAAATAGGCCATTTAAGTGAATTCACAATTTTTGAAAACTGAATTTTGAAGGAAGTAGTTAGTCCCGACAGTTGTTATTTTGTAGGATGCATTAGTAGAGATGATGTTGAGATAAAATCTTGCTTATGGCAGTAGGCTATGTTTTTGCTAAGTCAAGTAGTTAGTAATGTTTTTGTTCTTTTAGCCCTTAAGCACTTATCCAACAGTAGCAGCTGAATCTGAAGTTAAATAAGGTTCTGAATGTTCAGAAAACAGCAAAGGAACAACCATTTTCCTATTTATGTTTTGTGATCAGAGAAGGATTTCAGAGTCCATCTAGGAGCACTAATCTAAAAGAGCAGTCAAGTCAGTAAGCTAATAGATTAGAGAGTAGTAAATTTTATAAGAGGTTTAACCTAGATAATTAGAGATTTTTTTTTTAAAAAACAACCTTGCTGGCTGATCTTTGGTTATCCAACATTTGGCGCTAGTGCTATCAACAGTAGCACCAAGTCAATATGATAGATAGTACCAAGTCATAAAGAATTAAGATTAACAATCTTTAGTATGGTCTTAACATAAAGTCTTAAGATTATGCTCCTAGTTGAAAATCCAAAATAAATTGTTTACAACATGAAATTGGTTAAACTTCACAATTACAAAACTAATTCAAATCAACTCCAAATCCAATGATTTTTGTTCCTAAATTTATCTAAAATCATTATCTACCTTCTATATTAGTTTCATAATTTTTTGGAGACTTTTTAAATTTGGGTGTTTATTCAATGTTTTCGCTTTGTCGGTTCTTATCGCTAGATGATGATGTTTCGGGAGTGTGACGGAGTTGATCGTGTGAATGTCTAGAGTGCCAGCAAGCAAAGGCAAGTAGCCCCCTTTGATCATATTGATCCTACTATTTTTAGTACAATTATCTTGTTTTGCAACTGTATATATACATGTTCTAATTGATGATTAATTTCTCGTTAGAGGTAGTTAATCCTATTAGTTGCATGAGCTATAGGTAAATTTTAACCCTTGCCACTGAACTTAGGTTAATATCCCCGCCGATGAATTAGAGCTCGGTGGATGAGTTATGGTCACAATATATTGTATTCGAGTCAGTATCGCTTAGCAATGCTTAGAACGGTAGACTAGGGATCATCGCTTCGGCGATGGTCATTGTATCATCACTTTAAATACTTGGGTCAGGGTATCCATGTGTATAATGTATTTGGAAAAACTAAAACTAAAAATAAAATATTTTAGACTTGGACACGTTGGTTGGATGGTGTGCTTTTGGGTGTGTGCTTGGTGCCTGAGTTAACAAGGACCGAATTACTTGTGTCACTGATCCAAGCGCTTTAGCATGCAACCACATGAGGACCATATGGGACCCCTCTTGACTTAGTACTTTGGCGTGTGTTAGCTCCGAGTCGTAGGAGGTTGTGTGTGTTGAGTTAAAAAGGAAATAGTTGTGTGTTGTTGGGTGTGCGGGGGTGGGTTCCTGTCAAGGTTCTCCACACCGAGGAGCATCGGTACTTTTCCAAGGCCGATGACTTCGACACAAACGTATGGGTTTCCATCCATACGGGCGACTCGTAGTTAATACACAATATTGGAAAACGTCTCGTAGGACTTAGCTCTGTCGGCATACCTAAGGAAGTGTGCTAAATAGCTTGGCGAAAGGAGCAGTCTGACATGTGGGTAAAGTTGTACACCCCTGCAGGGTTCAAACTATTCGAATAATCTCATCCTAGGTTATGAACATGCTTGGTTAGGTCGTGCAAGAATTAGACTATAACATTTTGATAAAACTTGAATTTCTCAAAGGGCACTGGTCGGATCGAAACTTGAGCCTATGTGTAACAACCCAAAATTTCAAATTTGGTTAAAGTTTAAAACTTATTTGAATTTGTGAATTTTCTGAAATTGTAAAAGCTTTTTCCTAAATGTTTTAAAGCTAAAATAATTTAATTACAAAATTTATTATCAATTTTAAGTTGGGAATAATTTTATTAAGTCTAAAATGTCTCTAAGGATTTATGAGAATTTTTATAGAATTTTTGGACTCTTTTACTATTTTCTAAGTCTAAAAGGAATTAACCAGATTATTTAAAATAGAAAAACTAAAAAACCCCTGAAGCAGTGTTTGGGCGAAACCCTAGCTCGGCCACTCTCCCTCCCGACATACCACGCCCAAAATAGCCCTTGACTGCTAACCCTCCATTCATGACCGTCGGATGGAGATCCGACTACCGCACGCTCCACGCCCTTTTCTTAGCCACCGATTCGCATCCAACCGCCGCCCGCCTTCTTCTCCACGCCTCCTTTCTTCCCCACGTTCTCAACGCAAGCAACCACCCGGCCGCCATTTTCGCGTGGGGAGCTTCAACTTGCCGCCTCAACCTCTCTCTCTCATGGACGACGACGAGACTCGGCGCCCTCAACCGCCCCCATTACCCTTTCTCCCCTCTTACTCGCTGACGGCTCGATCGGCGTCAAGACGCGCCGACCTCCATGAACCCCTCGCCTCGGAGCCCCTCTACCTCTATAAAGGAGAGCAGGGTGCCCTCTTCACCACGGCTAACGCCGCCACTCACCCCCTCACGCCTTGTGCTCGCGGAATCGAGGTTTGGATCGCCGCGTTCGAGGTTTCAACCGTCGATGCGCCACCGTCGGGCCAGCTCCGTCATGCCCGCCGTCTTCGCTCACGACATCGCAGCGTCACCGCGAACACAGTCGCGGCGCCGTTTGCCCAAGACACTCGGAGCACCTTCTTTCGCCGACGCCTCAGACGCCGTCGCCGCTAAACTTCAACGCCGACGAGCCTTCGGTCACGCGCGTCGCCGTGAGAGTAAGCATTAGGTTCGCGGACTCTCTCTCTCGTTTGCGCTTCGCCGCGCCTCGCCGTGGCGCGTAAGCGCCGGCGAAGTGGTCACCGAGTATGGCGGAATCGGCCCTCGTGGCTTTAACGCACCTCGGCGCCACGCCTTGCGCCCAATCACGTGGCGCCTCGTGGCGCCACGTCGGTCTTGTAGCGCCACCCCACCCGTGAGCCAAGCAGTGGACCAAGTCCACATGGGCCGTGTCTCGACACGAGGTCCCTTTGTCGATTTTAATTTTATTTATTTAATTACGAAAACCTCGGGGCTGACGTCACCATGCGCAATAATTAGAATTTCCTTTAGAAAAATAATTAGGAAATTGATTAAAAGGGCGATTTAGGATTTAAATTGTAAAATTCATAACTTATTCATCTTAGCTCCAAATTAGATGATTCAAATTGCTAAATTCTTAGAAAATTATGATCTAACTAAATAAAATATAATTATTCAATTTGGAGTTCATTTTAGTTCTGTTTTAGAATTTAGAAATTCATTTAAATTCCAAATTTAGATTTAAATTTGTAAAATTCATATCATCGAACTCCAACTCCAAATTTTGTGAATTAAGTTTCTAAAATATTATAAAAAGATTATCTAGCTTAATAAAATAAAATTAGTTTATATGGAATTAGTTTAACTTGTCTTTTTAAGTTAAACTATTTAAATTACAAATTTAGGATTTAAACTTGCAAAATTCATAGCTTTTATTTCCTGTTTCCAAATTGAGTTTTTCAAATTTATAAGATCTTATAAAATTATTATCTAGCCAAATAAAATATAATTATTTTATTTGAAGTTAGTTTAAAGCGTAGTCTTGTATTTATTTGAATTTCAATTGATTGTCGTATTTTCACGTTTGAATTCTGACGATTAGGAATTTGATTCTTAGAAGAATTAGAATTTCAAGACTTCATGAAGGCAAGTTATACTTTGATCATCTTGCACCTACTATTTTAAAGTTATTTAAATTCAGGTTTTCAAATTACTAAGTGCATGCATACTTTTATTCAAGTATTTTAAATTCTGTTTAAATGATTAGATATTCCAACTATCCTTGTATGGCCAATATTGAATATTGAAATGTCATCCCTTGTCCCCATAGATAAAATGTTTGGAAATGCTTAGCAAATACTTAGACCATGATTTGATTTTGGGGAGGATTTAGCCAAATCTTTACAAACTTGTTTTAACTTGAACCTATGGTATTGTCTTACCATAGATTTGTTGAAAAGGTGGTTTTACTAAATAAAATAAAGATGGTTTGGACTTGGGTGTAACGGATGAAAGGTGGGTGCGAGAGTTTATGCACGGGTTTAATCTGGTTAGGATTAAAGCCGAGGTTTAATTGAAAAGCGCCCAAGTCGATTAAGGACCGGCCTTTGGCGTTCCTTTGCTATGCCAAAACGTACCACCACATGTCCTGTATGGGAAGGACTGGCTTAATAATTTGGGATACCTCATAGATATTAGTGCCATATTGTATGAGTGGGTGTTGGTTAGGCAGTAGTCCCACATGGCGCAAGAGGGGCTCCGGGAGGATGGTTAGTCAATGGGCGAAACCTTAGCGGGCATGAGTACTTTGAGGTAGATCATTATAACGACCTTGTGATATTTGCTCTGTCACTGCGCCTTAGGAAGCGTGGATTGGCCGACACAAAGGGTATAATATCTCGTGTGGGTAAAGCTATACAAACTCTGCGAGTAGAAAACTATTGAATAGCGCGTCATGATCATGGACATGCTAGCAAAGCCACTTTGAGTTAGACTTGTTTTGGTTTTAAAATGGTTTCCAGAGATGTTTTCGGGATGGATAGTCTGTGGGGAAAATTAGGCGGTTAGCCATTGTGATCGGAGGATATCCATCACCTTCGTGGAGGTTATCCACATTATTCAATTGTCATTTAAAATATGATTTTAATTAGCGTATGAAAATGGCCTTGCAATCTATTACGATTATTTAAATTAAAGCTGCTTTGTTTACATAAAATAACCCCGCCAATGTCCTTTGTTTACCTTATGCATGCATTACAATTCCATATTGGGTGTAACTTGCGAGCAGCAGTAGTTGTGCTCATACTTGCTTTATGCAACAAAATTTGAGAAGACTACTATCGGGGCGGTGAGGACACCGATGCCTAAACTCGCCCAGACGATTACTGTGGCGGATCGTTCTGCCTACTACTATCTTTTATTTCATTGTGTTATTTACTTATTTATTTGGCTTCATGCCCCATTTATATCGAACTCGATTTACTATTAATGAAATCACGAGATTTGGTTATGTTATCATTTTTGTAGCTGTGTACACCGGAAATCCTGGACTGGTGTATGAACACAGAGGATTCGGGATCTTTCGTTCCCGGGTCCGACACTATGTCTCCCTTGTCAGCAGCCCTCACAAGGCGACACCTTTTGGCTCGAGGAGCCTTGCTTTCCTCTATCCCTCTTTCAATAACCATCAATCCGACCACTTGGTCGTCTTGATGGTTTTTCATGCCTACTTTCTGCAAAGGTCAGAAAAAGAAATAGTACTACGTGGTTATTTTCTACGACTACGAGATCCTGAAGGCAAAGTCAAATTTTTGGTTACCTTTAGGCGTTCCTTCTTCTCCTCGGCGGACACGACCGCTAGGATTTGAGGAGCCACCACATCAGGTGATGGAGCTTTTTCACAAACGAGTTTGACTCGGATGTCAATCTCCGCTTGTAAGAGCTCTGCGCAAACAGATAAAACATTCAATAGTCTAGTTGAGATTAACCGAAATGAGAGCTAAGTTGAAAGATTACTTACCTCTCTCGACATCTCTGGTCGAATCCTTAGCCCTCGAGTACCTCCACAAGGGATGTGCTCATTTCTTCAAAGGGCTAATGCTGCGTGTGATGAAGTCCTTCACCACATGCCATCTGGTAAGCCCCTCTTCCTTCAAGTCTTTTATGGCTTGAGCGTAGGGGGTGATTTGGTCAAGGTCCCTAGGAGTTGAATCCTAGAAATAAATCTTCTTAATAGCCTTTCCTACGAAGGAGAGGCTGTCTTCACTGGTCGTTTCCCAGTAGAACCACTTCTTCTTCCATTCCGGCCACGACGACCAGGTGAACATTTGGATGTATTCCTTTGTTTCACGTCCTGGAGCTTCAGACCACGGCTCCCCGCGATTCCAGACTGTCTACACATCCCATAGTAGTACTGGAAGAGCTCAAGGTCTAGTAGAATCCCCAGGTAAGCCTCACACAAGTACACGAATACGCTCAACATTGTGATGGAATTGGGAACCAGGTTCATCAATTCCACCCCAGAGTGCTCGAGTACGAGTGTGAGGAAAGGGTGAGTAGGCAACCGGAGGCCACACTCATAGTACACCTAGAAGACTAGAATTTGGCCGATTTCACCCAAAGACCAATGTTGTCCAGCAGCTTCAATCCACTTTACAAACTCCTTTGTGGTCTTCTCGGTGGCGACCAGAGCTTTCAGTTTCGCCTTATCCATCTCCGATTCCGCCCACTTAGAAGCAGCTCCAGCCATTTTATCTAAGAGAAGTGGATTTGATTTGGGGAAGTTTGAGGGAAGAAGATGATTTGGTCGGTGGTGGAGAGAGCGAGAGCTCGATGAACAGATGAAGCGAATGGGGAAAAGTGAAAACCCTAACCTACGCCTGTGGTGACTTTTTATAACAGCGCACTTGAGTTAAAAATTGTGGTAACTCAACAGTTGCCACCGCTTCGGGAATTGCTCTAACAGACAGGTCTGTGAAGGGTCACTTGAGATTCTTTAAATTTGTCTATTCGAGAAAACTGATTATGTCTTCAAACTCAAGTGAAATTACCTTTTTGGCAAAGTCTATTTCTGGTCAAAAGAAGCACTAGTTAGAAAAGCTTTACTTTCGACCACCGTTCTGCGACTATCCTATAGTCGTAAGACCGTCTATGACCTTCTTTCCAAGTAAGTTATTTTCACTTGAATTTGGGGGGCTAGATGGCGAGGATATAACAATCCTCATTTAATTATTATTTACTATAATTCTTATTATAGATGTTAATATCTCCAAACTAGACCTAACGTATACCCCTTAATATTTATAAGGAAGAGACTAAGCTGTCTGGTCATAAACCACCCTATGGTCGTAAGTCTTTCTGTGACCATGATATAGTCATAAGCCTTTCTACGACTACCGTGTAGTCGTAAGATCTTCTACAACTCGTTTGGCTTCGACCAGCCTGGTTTCGACAACCCTATAATTGATAAGGCTTGCTGACCTGTGGGTCTAATCAATTAGGGAGTCTTATACGCCCTGTTTAACACGTGGAGCAATTAATATACGCTGTTATTCTCTGTGAATAATTGCACGTTATATACCTCTGTCTCTGACAATAACTACCTAGTGATGTGGGGAAGTTGTTTCTTTGACAGTAACCTCCATTAGCGGTTCATCATTTGGAACATTGGGATGTCTCTTAGCTTGGAGGTACTGCCACCTCTCCATACGCTATATAAATGATGAAGTCGGTGGACAGAAGAGAAAGAGCAATCCGGTGCACAAGACATTAGGTTTTAGTCCCCCTCTTGATTGTAATCAGCACACTCAATATAACAGCAACACAGGAGTAGGGTTGTTATTCTCTCCGGAGAAGGCCTGAACCTATATAAAATCCATGCGTCATTCTCTGCATGGTTTTAGTCTAGGAGATCCCCCGAATCAAACAATCATACGTAACATCGGTTCTAAAACACCGACAATAATATACCTTGATTCCCTAATTAAGAGCCAACACGACTTCATACTTGTGCAACAATTAATCGACAGGTAAACTCATTGCATCCATAAATAACTCTACGTACCATTCGTTTGCAATGGCTGAGGCTAACTTTTTTGAATCACGTGGGTGGATTCACTGCGTACATTGTCAAAAGAGGGAGACACGTGGAATGGAACACCACATTGCGACATGTGACGCAATTTCAGGTACTTGCTAGTACACAATAATCCTATATCACACTTCGTAATGATGCCTCTCAAGCTGAACAAACCTATGTATATAATTCTATTTTTGGAGTGCTACCAGCAGCTACAGGGCAACGCATGTGGATTCTATGTTTGTCGTCATATGCAAGAAATCATGGGTGGTAGGCCTAAGGATCCAGAGGTTTGTCAATCTCACAATAATTATTTCCTACTTATCAATTAATATATGTAAGTGCTTACGACTTTACTCTTCCTAGTGACAGGGCATCAACATCCATTTAAGTACAGTCCAAATGAATGAACTCTCCGAAATTCGAGGACAACTCGCCACCTTCTTAGTGATGGAGGTCATTGACCCAAAAGGAGAGTTTCACGCAGCCGAGACTGAATAAAATGTTTAGTGACAAACAAGGTTTTCTTCAGATGTCTGTAAACATGTTGTGAAAGCATTATGACAATTCATCTACAATCAATCTATAAATTTGTTTATCTATGATATATATGTGTATCTGTGATATATCTATGTATTTGTGTATTTGCTTGTATCTGTTTTCTACATATTGTTTTCAGAGGGCATGGCTAGCATTTCCTTAGGCTAGCTGAAAAACAGAAAAATTTCTATATATAGAGCAAACTATCACAGACGGTTTTATGGTATAAACCGCAAATGCGTGAACGCTCTATCATAGATGAATCGTGTACGAACAAATGCATGATATGTAGCTTGTCACGAGCGGTAGGTAAACACTGTAATGTCTGTGATGGCCGATTTATATCATAAACGTTTAAGTGGTCTAAGCCGTCTGTGATAGTTGGCGTTCACAGACAGATATTTATACGAACCTCCTGTGTTGTGAATTATCACAGACGGCTCAAAAACCGTCTGTGATAATCATCTGTTATCACAAACGCAATAAATCAGACGGTTCAGAAACCGTCTATGATGAGGGTTTAGAACTGTCTATGATGACTGATCTATGTGGTAGTGCAACATCCTTCCCATATATGGCATTGGAGGCATTGGAAGACAACCTTGGTAAAATTGGTTTTCAATGATACCCAATTCAAAGACTACTCTCGGGTGTGGGTTTATGTGTCCAAGATGTCAGATTCGAATAAAATTGGCAACTCTATAGTTTCACAAGTATCAGAAGAGCAGAGCTAGATGACTGAAAAGGAGATGATACACAAACGCCTTGGGAAGGTACTTCTTTGGAAAGAAGATTCTTATTGTTTTAGATGACATGTGGGAGAAGGATTCATCTAAATTAGATGAGCTGAAGTCTATGCTAAAGGTTGGAGAGGGAGGCGAGAATGGCGAGCAGCGGTGAAGATGGTGCGATTGGTGGCTTATATAGTGATGAGAATTTGGCGGGCGCAGTGAGAAAACAGGTGCTTCTCTGTTCTTCGTCCGCACGGTCAAAAGGCGTTGTCAGGGGGTGGTTGACCACTGTGGCGTCATGAGGGTAACGGCGAAGAGCAGGCAACGGCCATGCTGGTCGCGAAAAAACCAGGGACGACAGTTGAAACCCGGGAGAAGCAGAGGTAGTGTGGTATTTGGCGAAGAGAGGCAAACATGGGCGCAGCGAGGTTGACAAAGGGTCCTGGCAAGGGGGTCCAGGGCATCAGCAAGAGAGGGAGGCGGGGAGCAAGGCGGGCTGGTGCTGGGCCGAGGCAGTGCTGGGTGGGGGCAAGGGAGATGGGCTGTAGCAAGCTTTCAACCCAAGGAGCGGGCGGGAAAAAGGAAAGAGTTTGGAATTTTGATAAAAGCTAAAAGGTTTGAGGAATTTTTAAATATAGTAAATGGACTCTAAAAATTATGAAAAGTTTTGGGGAGTCTCCTAACTTTATCTGGTTTTTAATAAAAATATCCCCACTATTTTCTGAGCTTTCTATTTTTCTTGAAAATTGTTTTGTTGCTGCAGCTTTTAAGAGAAGCTTTTAGATAATTACGAAAAGCAAGAAAATTTTAAAATCAATGGCAAAATGTTTTCAAGCACTTTCAAACAGTTAACTCAATTTAGGGCTGTTACATGAACTGTGGGAAAATGTCGTTTCTGTCCCTCCAGGCCTGGGTTCGAACTAGGCCCCTGCAAACTTGTGAAAGATGCTCTATACGACTATACTAGTTCATTTTTGTATGACGATTTGATGCAAGGGATATGCACTTGAGTGCAGTGAATGTTAACTTTGCGTGGTTTGTATAAGCCGTATGTGCACTTGTGTGCTTGTCTGTTAACACCCTTCTTACTCTCACATCATTATGCTAAAAAACTGAACTTTTTTTTCCTGAAGTCATCTCACACCAAAATTTCACATAATTAATTCCGTTCAAGTCATGAAACTAATAGCCATTACACACTAGCTAGCAACATCTTACAGCTTCTAGGAATGGAGGGCAGCAGTGGGCGCATCAGCAATGGGCAAAAGGTAGGAAAAGCAGGAAAATGCAAGAAAAATAATGAAAGTGGCATTGTGCGAATCTAAATGTGTGTGTGCGAATATAAAGCCTGGACAAGTTCAAAGTCCACTTTGCTCAGGCCCTACGCACTAACAAGTTCAAAGTCAACTTTGCTTGGTATTTCTATATTTCTTACACCACTACATCCCCTTGACAATTCCACACGCAATTGGCATTTTTCCGGCCACAGTAGAGCACTGTAGACGCCCTTAGCTGTTTAGAGCTGCAGCTGTCGGTGGGCACCCGCAACCTTGCTTTTTCGATTTTTTTTAATAATCTATTTTTATTCAGAATTACAGATATAATACTACCTAATTTTTTTTGTCAGAAATAATCATGTATCGCTCTACGATTGGGTGAGCGACAGATGTCCAAATCGCTTAACCATGGGACGACTGAACCTTTCGCCTTCAAGTCGCCGAACGGTTGGGCGACTGGATCCTAGTCACCGTACGGTGGAGCGACTAGGACACCTGTCGCTCACCGCTGGCCCATAGTCACCCAATCGTTGGGAGACTAGGGGTGCTTATAATCCGCGCACGCGGTCGGCCACGTAAATAGTCGCCATTTCTTTCCATTCCAAAGAGCAACGGCTTGCGAGGAGAAAGAGAGAAGAGAAAGAGAGAGGAAAGGAAGAGGGAAAGAGAGGAGAGGAAGAGGTAGAGGGGGAAAGAAAGTGTCTTCACATCGATGACGACGATGGTGAGTCTCTAGCATTATTTTGTATGTGTGTATTTTTGAAACCATGGTAGGTTAGCAAGCAACATCATGTATATTGACATATTGTTAGCAAATGAATTAATGGTAGGTTAATTTGAAAAATCTTTAGATGCGTACTTTGTAGTGTCATGTTGTGTGGGTCGTGTAGCAGTGATAGTTGGATAAACGAGACATTGTAAATATTGTGTTTAGATGGTACTTAATGTTTATATATAATTAGTTGTGCTTTTTTCCCAATCGGACGACTGTTTCACACATTTAGTTGCGAAAACAACTTAATTTTATGGAGTATTAATGATAACAATTACTAACATCGGTAAATGAGTTATAAATCGTGTGAACATATTATTAAAAACTTTGAAGTCGTTACATAATTTATTGTTAGAAAATGGTGGTGTCCGTGCATCTTGGGCAACCCACCGATGGTCTATGCATATTGTTAATAGTTGTAAATAGCGTAGTCTTAGGCTTGCGTATGAAATCATGGTAGGTTACTTTCGAAAGAATTGTTGGTTATAAAAAAAAATCATTAGACTTATGCAAGAATGCAACTTAATTTTCAGAATTTTCGGAGTTATGCTATAAGTAATTGAACCCACTAATTGTATCATAATTGCTAACTAGAAATTGATTTGCAAGTATGGCTGACGACCCTGGTGGTTTGGACTAGCATTTCGACTCTTTGGACTAGTGGTCGACTCACAAAGACTGTGCTGAGCCGTCGTGTCCCGCATCCGGTTAGCGAGGATGACGAGGTCGACTTAGGGGGTGGTTAAACGCGGACACCCAAACGAGCTTGGAGACCGGACCCATCTTTGGTAAACAGGTTTGTCCGTAAGCTGTGCCACTTCTTTTGTGTCATATGCCCGCTATCCAGTTACTTCTTCATGCTTTGCAGGCTGAGACATGCCGGTCTTCTACCTCTTACGCGGATGGTGGAGGCCACCGAAGAGGACGGTGCTTCGGTCAAGGACGACGGGGAGGTCTAGGCCGGTCCGAAGCTGTCACGACGGTTCCCGTTCGACCGGTCGCTCCTGACAGCCCCGGTGGACCAGTGGCGGCCTGAGACGCACACCTTCTACCTCCCATTAGGGGAGATGGTCCCTACTCTATAGGATGTCGCGCTGCTGCTCGGCCTGCCTATCGTGGGAGCCCATGCATTCCCACCGGATGCGCCTGTCAACTGGTGCGATGCCCTGCTGGGCAGGTCTCAGGGGGTTCTTGCGGCGGAGGCCGCACCACCATGCTACGACTTCTCAGAGCGACAGCGGCATAGCCCGCCTCTGCGGTGGCTTTTACAGTTCTGGGTATGTATGCTACCTATTTTCCATGTTTAGCGATGCACTATCTTAGCCATATGATGGGCTTACTAATTATTCATTTGTGCGTAGGTCGAATGGATGGTCCCGCAGCCCATCGCCAACCAGGTATCGCGGCACCTCGAGGCGTACCTACTGTGGCTCTTTGGCTTGGTACTGTTTACCAGTAGCCACGGTGACTCCGTCGATGCCCACCTCATGGGGTACGTGAGGGCCATCGCTGACAGTGAGGAGCTGTAGATCAGCTCCGGATCAACCGTACTTGCCGCGACGTACCGCAACATGTGCGATGAGTGTTGTAGGACGAAGTCGACATCTATCCTCACAGGCTACCCCCTCCTGCTGCAGCTGTGGTCGTTCAAGCGCTTCTCTCTCGGATGGCCCATGCTGGTAACTCCAGTCCGTACGGCGCGGACATGTACCATGGGCACGCGGTGCACCGACCGAACATAGGATCCCTTTGGTGCCATAGACGGGTACGTACTCCCCTCTATCTTTACTTCAGTCATATTATGGGTCAGCCTTTATAACCACTATTCTGGCTCACAAGCACAGTATGCACAGATGCAGATCACACGTGTATATGAGCACGCCGTGGAAGCGGATCGGTGCCTCACGACGACGCGATGCTGGGAGCGGTACTCGATCAGAGCAGAGGACCGTGCTCCGGGGGCAATCTGCGGATCTGAAGAAGCTCCTCTTCGACGTGTTCATCGAGGACTACGCGGTGCATAGGGTGATGCGTTAGTTCAGCCTCTGCCAGGTTGTTCCAATTCCCGTCGGGATGAGGGTACCTAACTCAACCCACACGTGAGTTACACACAACATATGTTCATATATGTTTTTGCCAATTCTGTTACGATGGCTTCTAATTGCAATGTTACATTTCGTAGGCATAGTAGGAGGGGTGGCACCAGGACACAGTGGCTAGCGAAGATGGAGCCGTGGGTGGCGTAGTGGGCGAACGCCCACGAGGACTACGTGCAAGAGGACGGCCCGTACGACCCCAGCGCATACGATGAGTACCTTATTTGAATACGCCCGTGAACACGCACTAGGCTGGTGCATGTCGTCGACCCTCCCCCCGCTCGCGTAGCAGCACCGACCAACGTGTACCCTGTACACTTCGCGTGGAACGTGCACCTCGCGGTATGTACTATCGTGTTTTAAAATGTCTAAGTACGGTTACCTCAATTATAAGTTTGACACTTTCATATGTACTCGTTGCAGACGGACATCAACGTCGGGATGGCTAGGGACTCTCGGTCGATCCTAGACAGGGTCGGCATTGGTGTGGAGGTGACGCGCAATGAGCTATTGCAGTTTATCCGTCGGGTCTATAGTGTGGCGAGGCATGCCGTGACCCTAACGTCGTGCAGGACGGTCCAAGAGGTAGCCACGTCGGCGCATATACCGAGGCCGGCACGTCCTACAGCCCAGTTAGGAGGCTCAGGAGGGGCACATGTAGCTACTTGTTGGTTTAGCACGTATTTGGAGAATATATGTTGAGAAATTGTTGGTTGCAATGTTTGAAATATTTGTAGTGATAAATCAGTTATATCAGAGCCCACAAGTTTGAAAGTGCATTACGGTGTTGGTACGGTTCGTGAAGGTCAATACGGTGTGGACCTAAGTGGTTTCCAGCAAGTCAGTATGGTACACCCGAACGTGGAGAATGCCCGAATAGGAGATGTCCTACGCTGGCTCACCGAAAGCTTCTCCTTCAACCCTAAGGTGTGGAGTGTCATCGTACATGGGCTTTGGAGTCGGTCTGCCATGCACATTCGGTGGGAGTTGACCAAACTGATGTGCACGGTTGCATGGAAGGGATTTCTGGAAGGCTACAGGCGCCGTGGCTACGAGTGCGTGCTACTCGTGCAACCATGTCCGAAGGGAGTCGTCGGAGGCCCTAGAAGCCAAGCACATCATGATGGCTATCGAGCATAAATTCAAGTACAAGATTAGCTACGCGAAGGCATGGCGTGCTAAGCAGAAGGCTTTGGAAAGGAGGTATGGTTTTTTCGAGGCGTCTTACGACAACCTTCCTCGTATACTTCGGGTGCTGCAAGATAGGAACCCGGGCATATACATTGCTGTGAAGGACAAGCCATCCAAAAGACCGTCGCTGGGTTTTATGGTATTGCAAAGGGCCTTCTTAGCATTCGGTCCCTACATCAATGCATTCAAACACATGTTGACAGCAATTGGCGTTGATAGCAATAATTAGATTCTGCCCTTAGCCATCACTTTCGTGGAAAGTGAGAATTTCGACAGCTGGTTGTGGTTCCTTCGACATCTGAAGGAGGGAACAGTTGGGTCATGTCCTGATGTCTGCATAATCCATGATCGCCACCCTAGGATGATGAAGGCCATCCAAAAACTTCAGCAAGACCCTGATGAGCTGTTCTCTTGGCTAGACATGAGGAACAGATGGTGCATTCGCCATCTGGGGGTGAACTTCTTCAAACAGTTCAGGCAACAACCGTTGATGAAGCTATTCAAGAGGCTTGCTACGCAAAATCAGTAGTGTAAATTTGATGTGTTGTGGGAGATGTTGGAGGAGTACACCGGGAAGCATGTCGTCGAGAGGAACAAACGTCAGCTCATTCCTGGGGCGGCGCAACCCGAACGCCTCACACCACTACCGGAGCTCGACCCTCCCATTTGACACAAAGGACGTCGAGGAACATCGGGTGCTTCTCCCATTGGATTGAGGCCGAACCATTAGAGAAGTGGTCCTTGCTGCATGACACAAACGGTGCAAGGTACGGCATAATGACCACTAACCTTTCCGAGGTGTATAACTGGATTATTAGGGGCCTCCATTCTTAGCCCCTCGTCGCCATCGTGGAAGGCATTCTGCATGGTATAATTGAATATTTTAGGGAAAGGCATGCAAATACGGTACTTCATACACCCAACCCACATACACTGTACTGCTCGAAGATTACAGTGTAAATGTAGGCCAAGACCGAGAAGGGTCAGTCGCACATGGTCTTCGCAATGGGCAATACGGAGCATCGTTTTGACGTGGTCCTTCGGGACAGAGTCAGATTTGGGACGGCTCGATCTCTTGTTACCCACGAGGTATGCCTTGGAGACCATGTGAATGAACCTAGCTGCACATGCAACAAGCCAAAGCTCCTTCACAAGCCATGCTCTCATTTCCTCGCCATGTGCAGGACCATCCACATGGATCCATCGAACTTCATATCGGAGTACTTAATGAAGGAGAGGGTGCAACAGGCATGGTGCGGTGAGCTAAGAGGCTTCAGGGTTGTGGGCAACTTCGCCACGTTGGATATTGCACGGAGGACTCAGATTTCGAATCTTGACCTGTTGAAGGGGGGAAGGGCCATCGGCAGAGTCGTCGCATTAGGAACGATATGGAAGAAGGGGAAGCTGGAGCGGCGGGTAGACGTTGCTGCCGCTGTTGCTAGGGAGGCCACACTGCGAGAACTTGCAAGGCGCCTGCCGACACATAGGAACACCGGCGTGAAAGGCAGCACCACTTCTTGTTGGGTGCATAGTGATACTAAGATTAAAAGTGCTAGCATGTTGTAACTTGTACTTTAGTAATTACTTTGCTTGTTGTAACCACTATGAAACTAATTGTATCGTAATTGCAAATTTTAACTTTATTTCAAGTGTCAATCTCTCATCTTAATTGCAATGCACGACATGACCTCGCTCAGCAGCACACCATGTGACCGCTCTCTGCAAAGTAGGAAGTGACCACTCTCTGCAAAGCAGAACGTGACCCAACGAGTCAGCTTTTTCAGGACGACGTGACCCGACGAGGCTGCTTCCCGCAGCGATGTGACCCAACATGTCTGCTTCCCATAGAGACGTGACGCAGCACTGCCACATGATTTCTCCTCGAGTCTACTTCTCGTGCCACATTACCCAACGAGTCAGCTTTGCACAACGACATGACCCAACAAGTCAGCTTTGCGTAGCGACGTGACCCGATGAGTTAGCTTTGCACAGCGACATGACCCGACAAGTCAAGGCCACTACCTCGTGGGCATGAATTTCCCTCAACCGAATTACAATTCAACCACGTACGCAGCGCCGGCTCAGCATATAAGTACTACTCCTTCCACGTCAGGTCCTCCTGCATCCAAACATTAACACAATCTCATTCAGATGGACAAGCACTAGGAGGAGATCCGCGAAATACAAAGGGAGTATGCGGTCCAGGAGGAACAAAGGGAGCGTGCTAGGAGGCCACCTCCCTGCAATGACGTCGCCCCTGTAGCAGCAATCCCTACCAGAACATCATAACCGAGCATTCACTACAACACCCGCCCGAGGGGGAGACTCCACCCCTCTGTTGGTGCAGGGACAGATGCAAGTTCTTCAAATCCAAGCACTGGCTCAGCCTGGACATACGTTACTAGGGTTGCGCTAACTACTCCTGCGACTATCCCGACCGCCGTTGGGATACAAGCCGCTATCAGCAGCCGGTAAGGACAGGTTACAATATGTTCCCCTACCATTTCTCTTTACTAACAACCTCTCTCGTCTACCTTTAGTCCCCGGATCCGCTATGTGACTACCGCAAGTGGATCAACCTAGAGATCCACCCACACGATCAGTGGACTCTCGACTGCAAGGAGTGGGATGCCAACAGGGACCGTGAGAGGAGGGAGGAGGAACGCTGCACCGAAGAGCACAACCAACGTATCCAGCGGGAGGCGTAGGCCCATCTCGAGGCGTGCAAGCGCAAGGAGCGCGAGGCTCATGAGAGGGAGCGCGACAAAAAGAGGAAAATGGCGGCCGAGGCCAAGGCGGCTGGTGAGGAGTACAACGCCGAGCTCGCAAGGAAGGGTAAATGGCCTCGGTCCACACAGTAGTGCGAGCCTCTTCATCCATCTGTCTCATGTATTTCTAATTCCCTAAAGGCATACATGTACCATCCTTGGTTCGTTAGCCTGCTTGCCATGTAACCCCTTGTCAGATCAAATTAAGTGTTGTTATTGTTACATCATTTCTCCAAAGTTCTCCACCGTGTATGAATTTCTTAGCGTATCGTAATATCATTTACCTTCGTACTTACGAATCATTGCTACCTCTATCGTCCTCACAAAAAATTTCAAAAATTTAGCGCACTACAACAACATACAACGATCACAAAATATTATTGCGAGCCTGACAAATTTCGTACCCTTAAGATTCTACGAAAATCACAAACAGACCAACCAACCTTGTCACCACTCTTTTATTTCCAAAAATAATAACATCCTAAAACATAATTTGCTAAATGTATTACCTACAAAATGTAACATTTATTGCCACACAGTTATTCCAATCGGATTAAGGGTGCGTTTAGTTGGATTGCCACAAATTTAATGGTCCAATCTCAGTATAACAATTTTGTCACATCCTCAATTTAATAAATAGAATTGTTATGCATCTCATGAGCATGCATATTGTTTTTGAAGCATTTGCATCAATTATTGCACTTGGAAAATCTTAATCAAACATTAAACTTTCAACTCAAAAAGAAACTCCCAAAATAAAACAGAAGTAAAAACATGTGATCATCTCTGCAAAATAATTTATTTAAATACGATAATATTTATCATGAATAAATATAAATGTTTTCAAATTTTTAGAGCTTAATTCAACCTTGTAAAAATTCAAACCAAGTTCTAAAAGCCCTTGCTATTTATGAATTAAAATAAGAAAAATAAATCTCGAATAGCAAGGTTACAAATTTTATCTGGGTACTACATCATCTCAGGAACACCTCTGAAATTTTTTATAATTTTTAGGAATTTATTTCCTATTTTTTTAGCCCGGTCAAACTTAAGGGGTTTGAAGTTAAAACAGTTATCCTGGTAATGTTCAGACAGTCCGACCTTTTGGGCCGATTGGACTACTTCAAATCGCTCATTGGTTGAGCGACAGACTGTAAGTTGCTCACCGATTGAGCGACTTAATAAAGTCGCTCAACCACCGGGCGACTCTAACGTTTGTCGCGTGTTCATTGGGCGACTATGTCCAGTAGCCAAATAGTTGGGCGACTAGCTCTAAGTCGCTCAACGGTACGGTGACTGATGATTATTTCTGATGAAAAAAATAAGATTTTATTATTTCTATAATTCTGAATAAAAAAGATTATTAAAAAAAAATCTTGCTTTTATGCTCGCACACGCAATTGGCTTTTTCCCGTCACATAAGCAAAGATCCGCGGCCGCAAGAGGAACGTCCGTCTATCCTGCTGACGCTACCTCCGAGACCGAGAACATATTGAGCATCCCACACAGTGGGAGTTCGAGGTCAACTCAGAGAGACCGGCGCAAGGACGAGCAGCCATGGCGGAAGTCGGGGGGATGCTTGCCTCCGGCGTCCTCCAGATGGTGGCCGGACAGATTGGTTCCGCCATCGGAGATCAGATCACACTGCACTGGAACTTCAACGACGACCTGGAGGGGATGAAGATGACGCTGGAGTCTGTGCAGGAAGTGCTCAAGGACGCCGAGAGGCAGTCCACCACCAACGGAGAGGTGCGGCTGTGGCTGAAGCGGCTCAAGAACTCCATGTATGACATCTCCGACATGATTGACGAGTATGAAGCCAACGCTAAACCGCCTGCACGGAAGGTATGTATGCAGCGTGCGCTTCACAAAACCCAATTCTTGTTGCTACTATTGCTTGCCGTGAAACTGGATTTGATTTGTTTTTTGCGAAACGAAAAAAAAAAACTGGATTTGAATGTAACGTGCTGGTAGAACAGCGTACTTATCTTATTTCTGTTTGGGGCTAAGAGGGATAGGTGTTAACGTGTCATTCCGCAAGTTTTAGATTGTGAAAAATGTACAGAATTTTCCAACCTACTGACAATTCAAATGAAATCTCTTGCAGTTGGCAGCTAGGATCCCCCGTCTCACAATTGTTCCCAAGATTAGCATGGCTAATAAGATGAAGAAGATGAGAGCGGAACTGGAGAAAATCACAAAACAACACATGGATTTCAGTTTCACCACAGGCAGTAGCTCTAATGTGCAGCAAGTTACTGATACACGGGAAACATCATAGAATGTGGAAGAAGCACGTATCATAGGGAGGACTGATGACAAGCAGAAAATAATGGCTTCTTTATCTGGGAGCATCACTCAAGAGATCACCATCCTTCCCATATATGGCATTGGAGGCATTGGCAAGACAACCTTGGCAAAATTGGTTTTCAATGAAACCCAGTTCAAAGACTACTCTCGGGTGTGGGTTTATGTGTCCCAGACGTTTGACTCGAATAAAATCGGCAGCTCTATAGTTTCACAAGTATCAGAAGAGCAGAGCCAGATGACTGAAAAGGAGATGATACACAAACGCCTTGGGAAGGTACTTGCCGGAAAGAAGATTCTTATTGTTTTAGACGACCTGTGGGAGAAGGATCCATCTAAATTAGATGAGCTGAAGTTTATGCTAAAGGTTGGAGAGGGTGGCGAGGTGGTTGTCATAATAACCACGCGTGATGAAGGGATTGCAAAGAAAATTCGCACCGTTGAGCCATACAAGATAGAGCCCTTGACAAATGACATGTGCTGGACTATCATAAAGCATAAAAGTGCCTTTGATGCTAGACCTGACAAAGAGCAGTTGGAGCTTATAGGAAGGGAGATTGCAAAGAAGTGTGGAGGTGTGGCATTAGCTGCTCAATCCATTGGGTATACATTGCAACATATGACGTCTGATGAATGGGAGTCAGTGAAAAACAGTGATATCTGGAATGTACTTGCTTCAGAAAATGAATCTTCACCTCATCACGTACCTGCATCCTTGAAGCTAAGCTACAGTAGTATGCCTCCATACTTGAAGTTATGCTTTGCCTATTGTGCAATCTTTCCAAAAGGACACAATATCGATAAAGATGATCTAATTCACCAATGGATTTCTCTTGGTTTCATCGAGACAGTTAGCATACTCTCCACTAGGCAGCTTGGTGAGAATTATGTTAGTCATCTTTTGGGGATGTCCTTCCTTCAACATCCAAAGTCACCATTGGTGAGTTAGTTCATACCTCTACAATTGAACAGTTTTATTATCTTGAACATATTGTGGTGCAACTCACATGCTGCATATTTTCATATTGATGCTAAGATCGAAAACAAGCATTATATTGTATTAAAGTATCCGCATAACATAAAGTTGTGAGTTGCAACATACTACCTTTGTTTTCAAATAACTGATGTTTCAGAAATTGATACATTCCCCTAATACATGTTTGGCTATTATTTTTTACTGTAGTATGTTAGTACAATAAAAAAAATTATAACCCCTCTGTCCAAAAATGTAGATTTTTTTTTAAAAAATAACGTACTTGGTCAAAAATAGTAGGTGAGGATTTTTTTTTTTTTACTATCAAGTTGTTATCAAGAATGAAGTGGAGCAATCTCTCTAGAAAACAGTTAATAATACCGATAAAACAACCACAACAGAAGGGAAAAGGAGTTGGCAAAGCCAATAAAAAATTCGTGAACCACAACTTCAAAAAGAGTATTAGAAATTGTTGTTCTTTCGTAACACCCTCTAACTTTTGGTCCTTAAATTTGTAACCTTGACATAAGTCTAGTGCTCAAAAGTGCAAAGAATAGTTGTTGAAACTAGGATGTTGAAAGATTATTCAGCCAACATAACCATGAGCGGCCACAATAATACAAGTATCTTTACCTTTGCATGGATGATCCTATAAACTCGGGCCCAATTAGGAAATGTCCAATATTGTGCATGTATACTAGTGGTTGGATTAGCTCGACATCGAGAGTTTATAGTGGGAAGTACTAGCATATAATGGCTGATGGACCCATTGTAGTTGTTATGAATATTGTGTGTGTATTGAAGAGGCCTAATGAGCAATATATATAGGGTGTACAAGGGTGCATGCCATAGACAGATAAGGCAATACAAAAGATAGATAAGAAATGTAAAAGAGTTCCTATTCTAACACCTATTCTAGCACCCCCTCAAATGCAAGGCGTATATAATAGCGTTGTATTTGGAAATGGTTGACATTAAAATATGGAAAATCCGAAGTCCGAGTCTTGATAATGTCGTCGTAGCATGCAGCTCTTGAAAAATATGTCGAGTATCAAAAGATCTCCTCCCATCCGTGGTGGTACAATGACCCATAAAGCACAAGATCACGGTGAGAAAATCAACCATGACAACACGACGTGAAGATGATGAAACCAACATGAATAGAGAGTTGTCAAATCAAAGTGAATAGGAATAGGTGGAAGCATGGCAAGACAGATCGAAGCCTAAGGCAATGGCGCAAAAGCCTTGATGCCTTAGAAGCTCGGGACGGTGGCTAAGAAAGCGGCGGCATCATAACGACTTCTACGATCTGCACGCGGCTCATAAAGAAGAGCGGGAGCGGTGGCTGCTATCATGCATAAGACAATTCCTATCTTACATGGTGACAATAAATTTGTGGACTCGCGATAAACAGATTTAACTCAAAGATCGAGTGGTACGGACTTAGATGGACGCAGCGGAAGAAAACGACACAAAGAAAGAAAAGACTCAAACTATAGCTAGCAACAAATACTAACAGCAGCAGAAGACATATCTCCTCATCCAACCAGCAAAAACCAGCGTATCTCCTTATCCAACCAGCAAGCACCAATACAGCACCTCAACTTAAAGTAACACCATCAGCAGCTATGTTGTTTGATCTGGAACGGACGGTCGGATTGGTGTGCTCATAGCCTCGTACCATGGGACAACCTTCTATAAGTGTGAATGGCTGCGACCAGACTGAGCTGTCTGCTATGCATGAAGGCGACGCTTCTGGTCTCCACGTGATGCTTTGGGCTTGGCAAAAGCTGCCTCTCCTCATCTTCCTTGCTACTGGAGAGATAGAGAAGCCAAAACAAAACGACTCGCACCAACATTATCTTCTACCTCCCTCCACCAAACAGCAGCAGCGGCAATCCTTAGTGGCGGCATCGCTCCTAGGAAGGTCCAAGGAAGGAGCAGCGGCGGCGGCATCGCTCCAAGGAAGGAGCAGCAACGGCGGCATCGGAAGATCCGGTGGGGGGAGCTCGAGGAGGACGGCGGCAGCAACCTCGACTTCCTGCTCCCGCCGGGCACGGTAATCGGGCGACGACGAGGGCAACAGAGGATGCTTCGCCGCGGTCGAGCGTCCCGACGGAGCAGAGCACCTGGGTGTAGAGGACCCGGTCCGCGGCTGCATCGGGCGATGAGGACAAGGCGGAGCTAGGGCTGATGAGGCGGCGCGGCGAACCAGAGCGAGGGGTGATCCGTCTTCCTCGAGCCAAGACCGGCAGCAACGAATCCAGCCATTGGCGTGGAGGAGGAATGACGAAGAGGCGCCGGATTCGGGTGGATCGAAGCCCCCACAAGCAGAGGCCGCCCCCGGGAGCAAATATTAGTCCTCCCGGGGCAGCGACAGTAGAGAATGAGCGGCGGCTAGGACGCAGTGGAAACAGTAAACCCTAACCTTTGCTCTGCTCTGATACCATGTTAAAAATATTGTATGTGTGTGTTGAAGAGGCCCAATGGACAATATATATAAGGTGTATAAGGGTGCATGTCATATATAGATAAAATAATACAAAAGATAGATAAAGAAATGTAAAAGAGTTCTATTCTAACACCTATTCTACCAGTAGTAACTATAGGTTAAACCTTTTGAGGGAAGCAAGGACTACATGTACATAGCTTTGTCTAGCGTGGGGATTGAACTTTAGTGAGTTTTGGGTGCCAAGTTGTTACAGATGGTATCAACTCATCAGTCTGTACTGGGGAAGTGGACCTGTTTGTTGCTACCCATCACAAGTTAAATATACTTATTGGCATCTAAAGTGTATGCAAAGCGCTGCCAAGGGTGTTATCCCTTTAAAAGGGTGAGTCTAACACCCTGATCCAATTTGGAAACGGCCTAGGTGAGTGTATACCCCAACTCATACTCAATTTGGAAGTGATCCATGTGAACCATGTACCATAGTATTTGTGTGATCCCAGGTGGAGGGTTTAGAATCGAGGAGTTCATCTATCTTGAGGGCGTCCATGAGTTGCATTACTCAAGGACGCCCCCCTCCCAGGCATGTAAGGTTGTGTGAAAAAAAATACGTTCCGAAAAAAAAACATTCTGAAAAATTGAACAACTGAAAAAACGATTCTAACATATAAAAAAATTGAGAAAAAAATGAGACAACAATTGAGAAAAATCGATTTAAAAAAACAATTTAAAAAAACTCGATTAAAAGAAATTATTGGTCATCATCGATGATGGATCTGCAACAAGCGGCGGTGGCGGTCATGCTACGACCATGAGTTGAGGCAGCGACGACAAGTAGTGGTGGCAAAGTTGATCGAGTCGCGGCGGATTTTGGGGGAGGGGGCACGTCGTATCCAAACCCAGTGACTCCCCTCCTCAAGCAACGACAAGGAGCAGTGGTGGCAGTGTCGATCGAAGCGCATCGATGGGGAAGGAAAGGGGGGCCGCTGCCGCTGGCGGTTTGACAACTAAGCGGTGGCGATGGACGGTGAAGAGGGAGGAAGGCTGCGGTAACGCTTGTGTGAGCAGATGCGTGCATCGATAGGAAGAAGCTGAAGAGGGAGAGAGTGGGGTGTGTGAAGTGGCAAGAGAAATGTGGAAGCGAACTCATGGACACTCGTAACATCCAAAAAAAATCTGAGCATTTGAAATTGTCTAAAAATATGGGATTTTTAAAACTTTTTGTTTTGCTTCATTGATATTTTATTTTTTTATTTGTTAATTGAAATCCACCCCAAAAGCAGAAAATTGAATTCAAACCGAAGTTTAAAAATAAAAAAAGAACAGAAAATAAACCTGAAACCTCAAAAGTGCGATCTAGGGCCGAAACCACCCTACCAAACCCAACTTATCCTTTTTTTTTTTTTTTCCTTTTTTTTTTTCTTTTCTTGTTTCTCCTTTTCTTTCCTCTTTCTTTTACTTTTCTTATCTTTCCACCTTTTCCTCCCGCCCACGCCTTGACCTCCTTCCTCTCCTTGCCCTTCCTGGCGCCATGCCACCGCTGGCATCACGCGCCGCCAGACCTTGGCACCACGCCGACGACGCACGCCGCCCGTCGCCTCAACTTTGCCCACGACAGGCGACGTCGCTTACACCGCCTCATCACAATTGATGCCGCTGCAGCATGTCATTTGCCACGTCATGCCATTGCTCCCATCGCCGCCACTAGTGCAATGCCGCCGCCCACGTCATCATCGTCCTCGCTCTGCCCCATTTAAGCCGCACTCGGCTTCACATCCTCTGGTATCCCCCCATTCCTTTCTCCTCTCTGTTCGGGTGCCGCCACCTCTGCATAATGCTGCCACTCCGGTGAAGCCCGGCCCGCACCAACACACCCCAAGCATCGCCTCAGCTTCCCCTCCCGGTGCTCACCTCCCCCTCTCATCTCCACAGCCGAAGCGCCGGGTGCACATCGTCTTCCTCCCCTCCGGTGCCCGCCACCCGACAAAGCCGCTACCCTCCATCGTCATTCCGGGCGACATGGTGAGCCATTCCCAAATCTACTCGTGTCACTTCATGTTCCCGGCCACGCCGTGCAAAACCCCTAACCCAATTTGAGGAATCCACCACCGGGCCTCGCCATGCCACCATCTTCCTCTAATCTGGCCGAATCCCGCCACCACCGCCATTCTTGTTCCGGTAATCCATCTTCCGATTCCTCACCCTCGAAGCCTTCCCGGACCTCCCTCTTCCTTTCCCCACCAACTGCTTCGGCTCCCCCTCTCCCCAGCGCCGCCGCCACGTCACCGATTCGCCCCATGGCGACATTGTCGCCCGCCTCGGTCCACCCTATTTGCCGTCGACCGTGAGTTCTCCTCACACCCCTCCCGCTCAAGCGCGCCGCCTTTTCTTCCTTCTTCCCCTTCGACGCCACCATCCCATGCCCTCTCCACGCTTGACCGCCTCGGTGCTGCCTGAGCGACGCCGCCATCAACGTTAGCCTCCTCTCCCCTCTAGCAACCCATTTTTGGGGTCACCACCAGCTTTCCGCCGCCCCCTCGCTGCCGGCAAAGTGCGCACGAACCGCCCTTGACCTCCTCTGCTTCTCCCCTGCTCTGTCCCCTCTCAATCTCTTTCTCTCTCTGTTGATGCATAACAGGTGGGCCCATTTAATTAGAAGGTTAATTAGTTGGGGATTAAGTAAGTAACAATTTGCACTCTAGTTAAGTGATTAGTGATTAATTTAGACAATTGGAGATTGAATTGGAAATGGCATTGTAGCTAAGCTAACCAAGGTAATACATGCAGATGATTAGGAATGGTCAGATAACAGTGAGCAATAAGCTATTATCAACTAAAATGCAAAGACAAATTTACTGAAGAATTATACTAATATAATTCATTTAGGCCATTACTAAAATAACAATGTGTCATGATTAACTAGTCAATGAATCATTATATAAAGATGTTAATAAATAACACGCCATGGTTAATGATCAGTAAACTATACCCATTAGGGCCTAGGTTAGAATCGTTAACCTTGTCACTATTTCAACAAGCGATAGGTCACGCCATGGTTAATGATCAAGAGACTATCGTCTATACCCATTAGGACCTAGGTTAAAATCGTTAATCTTGTCACTGTTTCAACAAGCGATAGGTCAAACCTTAAAATGACAGATCACGTAGTAAGTAAACTAACTAAAGGATAAAACTAAAGTGATCAACTCAGGTAGTTAGAACCTAAGATAATATAGTCATGTTTAGGCATATACATACATACCTGATCCAATGACCAGTAGGCCCTAGGCCATTGTCATACAATGATAAATGACAATAATGACAATGCGTCATTGGCATGTACACCCACTAGTAGAGTAGTAATAAAGTAATACATCATAACAACATACGCTTACATGTAGGCTCTTACCAAATTGTCGAATAGGTTAAGTGATCACTTTAGTTGACATCTAACTAGGATTGTGACATGTCACTGATGCATAGGCCCTATACAATAAGTAGTAATATTAAATGTTTAGTTAAATAATTCGCCAGTGATTAAGTTAGGTGTAATCGTTATACTAGATAATTGTGAAGGTTAGCGGTAGTTACGACCAAGCTTCATGCTAGTGATAGTAATCAAGATGATAAGATTAATCGCTAAACAAGGAATAGTAGGGAAGAGCCCATATGCCTTATATAGTAGCTATCTACTTAACTAGAAGTAGTTGTTAGCAGATTTCATGGCTAAGGATCAACATAGTATGATAGGTTTACTCTAGTATATGCCAAGCCACGTAGGTAGTAAGACTAAGTATAGATCACCTCAAAGATGAAACCCAAAACCGTAAGACACCACTGAGGGTGTAAGACCAGCGTCTAGCCAATGCTCGGAAGTTCCCGCTAAGGCTCATGGAACATCCTTGATAAATATCAAATCATACAAGAAATCATTAAGTAAACTATACCCTATGTGTCGGTGAGACTTATGTCTACCCTATGCAAACCCTTGAACTTATGCATAGGTCTTATCGACTTTATGGAACTTCCTTGATAAATAGGAAGTAATAACAAGAGAACTCATTAGATCTGCTAGGCACTGCATGTGATTAGTGATGAGATGTTCCCAAGTGGGTGATAGTAATCCAACCACCAAACAACATCATATAACCTCCGTCTATCATCCATCTTTATCCATTCCCAGTAGAAGGACAATTCATAACTTGAAGGAGGGTCAGAGAGTTCGACCTAACTGGGTGATATCTCCCATCTAGGTAACTAATACAGAATATTCCTATGAATATTCTCTCCCTCCTGTTGGAGTCCTAACTCCTTGCTCTAACGGACTTCGAGAGCCCTGATCTCTCGCCTTCACTCCGGATCAAAAGGTTACCTGACCCTAAGTCTGGCTATCAACCTAAAACCCCACCACTAGACCAAACGAGTAGAGTTTTGATTTATCTACTTTGGTCTGAAGTATTTCTTTCATCAACTTCCTTGGATATACTTCGTCTGAAGTATTTCCTTCATCAACTTCACTAAGTATGATTAGTTTCATCCGAGTATACGTCTTTCAAGATACCCTTAGGCATATTTAGTTTCATTTGAAGTAGTTACTACTTCAAGCACTCTTTAGGTTGATTGATTTTCATTTGAAGTGTTTCCTTGGTTTACTTGCCTTTGGATTTATTTGATTTCATTTGATTGCTTTGAGATGTTCTCGCGTTCGATCGTGTCTGGCGTAATTAGAAGTTCAAGCTTTGGGAGGAAGCGAGAGTCGAGCAAGAGCAAGACTAGATTATCAAAACATTGAGCAAGGCGATTATCGAACATTAAGCAAGGCGAGTCAACACTTTGATCATGTTGCATCTACTTTTTAAATGCAATTATATTGTTTTAAATTATGAAATTGCATTGCTATGATTCAAGCAAATATGTTGACTTAGCTCATAGCTAATACCTAAATGATAATTGTGTATAACCTTTCCATCCTTGAAATTGGACACTATTCTTTGTCACCTTAGAACTAATGGTATACATACTAGCTACTAAATTCGTATCTAAGTATCATGCTTAGCCTTGTTTAGATACATTGACATGCGGGCAATTATTTGCCCCAACATCATTCAAAACTTGAAACTGGATTTGGGCAGTCGAGGTTGGAGCTTGGCTTATGTTGAATTAGAAAGCTATTTTAAAACAAAATAAAACACAAAACAGATTTCGATTTGGGTGGATGGAAAGCGTGCTGGATGCTAGTAAAGAGCACGACAGAGTAGGTATGGGGAAGTACCGCTCAAGTCAATTAAGGACCCGGATTTTGTGATAACCTCTCGTGTAAAAATAGTGTAACCACAAGTCTATAATGGGTACGACCTAGCTAACTAATTTGTTCGCCTCAGCGTGGTTTTGCCATTGGTGGGTATGATGTGGTGTGGATTAAGGGTAAGAGAGCCACTGAACTACACGGTGCAAGTGGGAGACCTCCCGGGGGCATGACCTAAGGAGGTGATACCTAGTGGGTGGGGTTGCGTTGAGGTGGGGCATTGTAAAGGTCTTGTGATAATCATTTTAGTCGCACACCAATGAAAATGTGTCAGACGGACATTATAAATTGATTACCTCTTGTGGGTAAAGTGCGCGAACTCTACAGAGTGTAAAAACTATCTAGATAGCCATGTCTACGGTCACAGGCTGGAAGTAGTTTTTATTTTTATAAAACAATTAAAACAATTTGTGGGAGGGAATAAAAAGATAGGTTGGAACCCAGAGATTTGAGATGGGTTGAAGCTCAGAGATTTGAGATGGCCTTGTTGGGAAACAACGAAAAGTATGGTATATGACCCGAGAAAGAATATGGGCATTGGGTGAATGAAGCCACTCAGTGATATAGGAGGTTGGAGCCTCCGTAGGATCAAGGATAAGAATGAAGCCACTCAGTGATATAGGAGGTTGGAGCCTCCGTAGGATCAAGGATAACCGACTAGAGGGGGATGAATTGGAGGTTTTTAAACTCTTCAACTAATTAACAATATTAAACAAGAATGTCTTAACAAAGCTTCCTTGAACAAATGAACTACTAAGCTATTTAAGACAATTAAGCACTTATGTCAAAACAAGATACAATTCTAGCTAGACAATTTTACTCAAGTGAATTGCAAGAAATGTAAATGCGGAAGAGTAAAGACAAGAATAAACCACAATGGAGACAATGAAGTTTTTCCCGTGGTATCGAAGACTTGCTAGTCTTCACTAGTCCACGTTGAGGAATCTTGAACAAATCAAGCCGGCTCCATAAATTAAGCCTTGATTCTCGATCACTATCGTTGCTCTTCCTCCACTCCGGAGAAGGTGAGCACGCAACCACTTCATAATCCGTTGCCGGGGCTCTTCACAATCTTCTTTGAAGAGCTCATCGTGCAAACTTCCTCCAAAGCCGTCTAGGTGCCAGCAAACACCAAGAGTAACAAACCAAGTGTTTGCTTGAGGAAAATCAAATGCCAACAAGATCAACTAATGATGCATTGCACTTGAATGCTCTTAACTACCTTAAAATAGGAATTCAAAGCAAATGAGTAGTAAAGAATGTCTAAGAGCACAAGGGTATTCAATGAGAGTGAATATGCTAAAGTAGTCCCGAGCTAGAGTCGGTAGGGAGGCATTTATAACCCCCACCAACAAAACTAGCCGTTTGAACCAATTCCCTAAAGAATTCAGCATTTGCGGTAATACCACCATTCAAGCCGGTATTATGCGTTAATGAAAAACAACAATGATCATTGTTCATTAAATACGTCTGTTATAGCCGTTACAAAAAAAGTTGCGGTATTACCGCCAACTATAATTCTTGCGGTAATACCGCTCGGCTATATCGGTATTACCGATTTCCAGAGGATAAGAATCATAAGAAAAACACCCTCTCTGGAAATAACGTACCGCCGTGTAAAACTTGGTATTATCGACTTGCGGTAGTACCACGGAAGAATTGCGGTCGTACTGATTTCAGGGGAAAACAAAACTCTTAGAAACATTTGGACCGTCCGATCGTCCACGTTGTCCGACCAGATCAGCTCACCTGATCGGACCGCACGTTCGGACCGTCCGAATGTTCACCTGACCTATGGTAATACCGCTTTTCACTTACGGTCTTACTGATATAAGATTTCAAGAAAAACTCCCAAACACATGTTCTCTGTAAAAAACATACCGCCACTTATTTTGGTATTACCGACTTGCGGTAATACCGCTCATACACTACGATCATATCGAATTTGGGGTTTCAAGAAAATCATCCAAACACATGCTGTCTGGAAAATTCATACCGCCATGAATATTTCGGTATTACCGACCCGCGGTGATACCGCTCAATACTTGCGGTCTTACCGATTTTTCTGAATAATTTTCCAGAAGTAGAAACAAATGCAATGCATGACTCCTAGTTGATCAAAATGGCACAAGAATTAGATCCTCAAGCTACTAGCTATGATCCCTCTTTATAGTGCGGCATCTAGCCTATACATCCGATCTTTTCTCCAAACACCGAGACCGGTAAAATACTATAAAAGGATCCTTATATTATGAGATACCTTTGCTTGAGCCAAGTCGATCTTTATCACCTTTGCATTGCCATTACCATGTCAACATTCATCCTTTGGGACTAATCCTTAAAACATCTTAGCACACATATTAGTCTCTTAATGCAATGTTGACATTAATTACCAAAACTATTTTAAGGGGCCTAGATGCTTTCAGCCCCCACTAGTATTTTACAACAAAACTCAACTTTGTGTAAAACATGTGTTAGTTAAAAATACTAGGTCTCAGGATTTGCTACTACATAATCTATTTCAATAAGTGGTTTTATGCAAACGAAAGAACCACAAGCTATTCTTTTGATCAGCCTTGCATATTATATAACTGCATTATGTGTATTGAATCGCGAGTACGGTTGTGTACTCATACTCGCTCAATATCATTATTTAGTAAGTGTAAGAGAAGAAAGCTATGTGGACACTTATGAGCATTCGTCAAGACTAGAGATTAAGGAAGTGAAGAACTAGATCGTGGGCCCCAGTTGATTGCTGTGGGTATATCGTGAGGGTTCCACGTGTTGTATTTCAATTCCTCTTCTGATTTCTTAAAGGTATTTGGTCTAGTCGGCTATTCTGAAACACAAAAACCATAAGGTATATTTACACTTTATTTATTATTATGCAATAGCTTTACATTTTCGTGATATGTGTTTGATATCCAATGATGTAACTGTGAGCACTAGCTATTGACTCAGGGACTGGTGCTGTGAATATAGAATATTCTAAATTACAAATTTTGGGTCTGACAACACTTCGCTACGTGACAAAAAAAATCTGGACCGGACGGCCCGCATCACCTCTTGCGTGGATTAGATGGCTCTGGATGGCGTCCATGAGATGGGGAAGTCAAGGGCGCCCTTAAAATAGCGATTTCGTAGATTGATTATAGATTATCATTTAATGCCCGGTGGCCCAAACGTTATTACTCCGAGTTAACTATTTTGTGTGAAGCGAGGATGGAAGTACAAGAAAGTTGCTACACATGTGTGGCTATATTCCAAGTGGATGTTGGCCTTCATTAGATTTTTGTCTCTAGGGTGTTTCATAATCCACATCATCCTTGCCAAAGCAACATTCTTTGTCTCTTAGAAACCCAAGTGGCCTAACTAACATGCTTTTACCTACCCTGTTAATTTTTAAATTTGGAGATCTATGTGACACTTCGGATCAGCAAGATTAAGGAACTTGGGTGTAGTTTTCACTACTTTTTTTTCTTTTTTGAGCTTGCTAGTGCATTGTTGTGCCTCTTTACATATTATCACATATTTAAGGGAAAATTATATTATAATATGTCAGTAAGATCTAGTATGAAATAAAATAGAGTAAAAAAAAACTAGCTGGCACCCTCAAAACCAAGGTTGCTAGGATCTCCATTTTGTAGGATGTGATCCCATCAAACCATTGCAGTCTTGCTCGTACATACGATCACAATTATGCGGTACCATTTAAAATAGTTCTCCACGGGCTATTTTTAGAGTTACATTTAAGGCTCGATCATACCAAGATCCTAGATTCGATCTTATAATCCCAATCCTACCAAAGTTCATGGGATTGCGATCCTAAACAGCTTGCTCACAAGTACTACACAATAGTGTGACAGACTTATTTCAATGGAAAAGGATATAATATTCAATGGTTACGAAATTTAAAATTAACTCTTGG
This sequence comes from Phyllostachys edulis, assembly GCA_036346405.1. Taxonomy (NCBI): domain Eukaryota; kingdom Viridiplantae; phylum Streptophyta; class Magnoliopsida; order Poales; family Poaceae; genus Phyllostachys; species Phyllostachys edulis. The sequence continues at coordinate 195,049 of JAYEVD010000332.1, forward strand.
CTTGGAAGAGACCTGCGCAAGCAGGAGCATGGCAGAACACCGCTTATGGATAAAACTCTCATGGTTTTTGTAATTCAAAATAAGAATTGTAGTTAGGGCCCAGTGGATTGAGGGCCAGATGTTTGCTCTTTCTTCTTACAATGTGTAGCATTTATTCATTTTTTCCCCAAAAGTTAAAACATGCCATCAGTTTGCATTATAAAACGATTAGAATTCAGAAACCTGACACTACTAGGTGCTTTTGCTGCAGACTGAAGCTGTTACATCGTTCACCATGCATGACCTGGTTCATGACCTCGCAAGGTCAGTCATGGCCGATGAAGTTCTGGATGCTACCAAAAAGGGCAATATTGGGGGAAACTGCTGCCGCTATGCATTGCTCGCAGATTGCAGCAAGCCATTGAACTTATCTGTGACTTCTCCTGCCAAGATTAGGGCACTGTGTTTTATGCACTGTGGTGAAATTGAGTTTCGTGATGCTGCATTTTCATCAGCTAAGCACCTGCGTGTCTTGGATTTAAGTGAATGCAAAATACGGAAGTTGCCACGTTCTATTGCGCGATTGAAGCAGTTGAGGTATCTGAATGCTCCACGGATCCATGGTCCATCATTTCCCAAGTGTATCACCAAGCTCTCAAAATTAAATTACCTGAACCTTCGTGGATCTGAAATCTCGACACTACCAGAGTCTATTGGTGGAATGGAAGGTCTGCTCTATCTTGATTTATCAGATTGTTGGAGAATAAAAAAACTCCCAAAATCATTTGTGGAGCTTAAAGATTTGGTTCATCTGGATTTATCATACTGTCATCAGGTTGAAGAAGGTATACCGGAAGCTTTGGGTGTCCTTACCAAACTCCAATATTTGAATTTGAGCCATTGTGGAGTTAGGCTGCATCTCAGAGGGCTGCCAGAAGTCATCGTCGGTCTAACCAAACTCCAGTACTTAAATCTATCGCGGTGCATGAATTTTATTTCAGGCAACTCATCAATAGAAGAATATGACAATTTCATTGACCGTATCAGTACCCTTTCCAATCTAGAGCATCTGGACTTGTCTAATAATTATTATCTTGTTAGTATACCTGAAAGTGTTGGCAGGCTCAAGAAGCTACGTACACTCGACCTCTCGGGCTGCGGACGACTTGCGAGGCTTCCAGAAAGTCTGGCTAAAATGGATAGTCTGAAGGTGAGGCTTCCAGAAAGTCTGGCTAAAATGGATAGTCTGAAGGCTCTAATTGCGAAGGGCTGCTTTAAACTGAATGAGTCCATGCTTTCCAGATCCAACCCTTTTGCCTTGCTGCCACACTTTGTGGTGCATGCTGGTGGCGGTCAATCTAGAAGCAATCTTAACCTGCTTCAGCATGCAAATCCTGATGAGCTGGAGATAAGTAGACTTGAAAATGTGAAGTCCGCACAAGAGGCACAGAGTATAAAACTGATGGAAAAACAAGGAATTAAAAAACTGGAATTCAGGTGGACATGGACGTGTTGGGGGAGCTAGTGCCACCAAGCACCTTAGAGCGGTTTGTGATACAAGGTTATAATAGTGTCAGCTTTCCGGCCTGGCTAATGGGTATTACTTATTATCTCCCTAATATTAAATCAATTGATATGCAAGATTTGCCCAGGTGCTGCAGCCTACCACCGCTCGGCCAATTACCAAACCTACAAGAGCTGGTTCTCACGTCTATGGACAGCGTTACGAAAATTGACGATCGCTTCTGCGGCGGCGCGAGAGCATTTCCTCGACTGAAAAGTTTTGTGCTAACAAGTATGAAAAGCTTGAAAGAGTGGAACACGACATACTCCTATGGCGAGGATGGTGTGAGCGAATTCATGTTCCCCAACCTCGAGCGCCTGCAAATAGGTTGGTGCCCCAAGTTGAGGTTGAAACCTTGTCCTCCTAGAGCAACTGAGAGTTGGAAGTTATGGGATAGTGATGAAGTAATATCATCTTGGGCAGAGGATGTGTCACACACCGGTGCTTCCTCTTCCTCTGCTCTAGTAAAACAACTGGAGGTCAAATCCTGCGAGGTGCCTCTGCATGAGTGGCGGTTGCTTCACCACCTCCCTGCCGTCCATGGATTAACTATCTCCCGTTGCAGTGATCTGACTAGCTTGTTGGTTATAATCTTGACATGTAATTTGTTTTAAAGTCTGCATGTTAGTGTGTTTGTGTTGCATGTACGTGTGCTAGTGTGAAATGCATGTTGGTGCATGTAGGAGAAAGTCAAGTGCATACATTCTGTTGATTAACTGCATGTAGCTAGTCTGCTTGACCAGTAGTAATTGGTTGCATGCATGCGTCGTGCGTTGAGTTAGTTGGCTTGGACGTTGGAGCCGTGAGCTCTGGACGTGGTGCTAGTAGTCGCGTGGGTGTGTGCATGATCTCTAGTAGTGGGTGTGTGGCTTTGTATGTGCGGCCAGTTGTATCTATTTAAGCACCTCTCTTCAATGAAATATTTGAGACAGGTTTGTGTTGAGAAATCTGCCTCCGTGAGTGTATTTGTCTCTTGAGAGATAGAAAATACAAGAGAGTGTGAAATCTTGAGTAATTTCCAACAATTGGTATCGAGCGAGGAGATGCGAAGATGATGCCGCACGGTGATGGTTCGTCAAGTGGTGCGCTGCGGCGGCTTTGGCGGCGTATGGCGACGGCGAGGCTCCGAGACCCGCGAAATGACAGGACGAACTACGCGGCATGGGCGACGAGGATGAAGATCCTTATGAGAGCTCATGGCGTGTGGGATGCAGTTGATCCCAAGAGCTCGTCCAAGGTTGTTGATGAGAAGAAGGATCAGATGGCCTTAGTCATCATCTCCTAGGCCATCAACGACGAGACGTTGATGCGAGTTGCAGAGAAGGACACCGCGCTTGATGTCTGGACGGCGCTGCGCTCCATGCACGTGGGCGCTGAGCGCGTCAGGGAGGCAAGGATTCAGTCCCTGCAATCGGAGTTTGATAACCTTAAGATGTGTGATGCAGATTCGGTGGATGACTTCGCTACGAAGTTCACGATGCTTGTTGGCCAGATCCGAGAACTTGGAGAGACAATGGAAGAGAAGTATGTCGTGAAGAAGCTGCTACGAGTCGTTTCCGACAAATTCATAAATGTTGCTTCGTCGATGGCGCTATTTGGTGACATCAATCAGATGGCCGTAGAGGAGGCCATTGGATCATTAAAGGCGCACGAGGAGCTTCTCAAGGGGCGGGACACGCGGACGGAAGAGCAACTTCTTATGGCAAGAGGATATGACTCGTCGCGAGGACGAGGGCGTGGCCGTAGCCGTGGTGAATGGCGCAAAGATAAAAGCAAGGTGCGTTGCTTTGATTGTGAGGAGTTTGGGCATTATTCTTATGAGTGTCCAGAGAAAAGAAAGGAGGAGAAAGTGCTTCTTGCTAAAGCTCAAAGTGATGATGAACCAACTCTTCTGTGATGATGCGTGAGGAATGGCGTGTCAAGATTAAGGGGGAAAATGTTGGTTATAATCTTGACATGTAATTTGTTTTAAAGTCTGCATGTTAGTGTGTTTGTGTTGCATGTACGTGTGCTAGTGTGAAATGCATGTTGGTGCATGTAGGAGAAAGTCAAGTGCATACATTCTGTTGATTAACTGCATGTAGCTAGTCTGCTTGACCAGTAGTAATTGGTTGCATGCATGCGTCGTGCGTTGAGTTAGTTGGCTTGGACGTTGGAGCCGTGAGCTCTGGACGTGGTGCTAGTAGTGCGTGGGTGTGTGCATGATCTCTAGTAGTGGGTGTGTGGCCTGTATGTGCGGCCAGTTGTATCTATTTAAGCACCTCTCTTCAATGAAATATTTGAGACAGTTTGTGTTGAGAAATCTGCCTCCCGTGAGTGTATTTGTCTCTTGAGAGAGATAGAAAATACAAGAGAGTGTGAAATCTTGAGTAATTTCCAACATAGCTCTCCAGAGATCATCCGAGACCTCTCCTCCATCGAATCACTGACATTAGGAGACAATGGCGGGGCAGAACTGCCGAAATGGTTGGGTGAGCTCACATCTCTTCAGCAGCTGGAGATACGAGACTACTCGGAGCTAAAGGAATTGCAAGGGATCATCAGGCAACTCACTTCGCTACAACAACTATGTCTGTCCTATTGCAAAAGAATGACGTCACAACCGCATTGGTTAGGAGAACTCACCTTCCTCAAGAAACTTGAAATCCGCGAATGCGAGGGCATCAAGTCTTTGCCGGAGAGCATACGGCAACTCACCAACCTCGAAGAACTACGAATTATTGGCTGCCCTGAATTAAAGCGGTGGTGTGAAACAAAGGAGAACAAGAAGACGCTCGTTCACATCCAAAAAAAGGTATGTGCCCATGTATGTGATAGCTCTCATTCATGGGAACTAGATTTTTTTTTAGAAAGTATTGAATTTATCTATTTTGCAGCATATTTGGTAGCAGTAGTAGTAAGCTACACATTATTACTGCACACCAGGCTGTAAAATCAAGGGCCTTGTGGCCGGTTGAGTTTCATGGGTTGAAGAGGGATCATCACGAGTAAAAGAAAAGAGATTTTATGCGGTGGTACGTATCTCTAACTTGTACTTGTTGAGATAAGGTGACTGTGTCTTATTACTTTAGGACTTGGAGATATGTGCTACATGAATTCTAGATGAATCCTGTCGTAGGGGCGGCCCACCGGCCCCATGGCACAGGCGGCACCCCCGAAGGACCTGGTAAGCTTCGGGGTGCCCCGCAGGTGATCACGACGAAGGGTCTTCGGAGGAGCCCCCGAGGGCCCCGGAGGCGCTTCCAGAGGCTCCAAAGGCGAACCCGAAGGCAGCCCGCGAAGGTGCTCCGAAGGCTCCGAGGGGATCCCCGAAGTCCTAAAGGGGAAGGATCGAAGACACCCCAGGGGCCCAAAGATGTCCTCCGAGGGGGGCCTCCGGAGGGACCTCGTCACCACCAACGAGGGCGCAACGAAGGTGGACCGGGTTCACCATCCGGGCAGGCTAGGTTCAGGAAGGTCCACCACGCGCCTAGGCCTACGCCTAGACTAGGAAACTCCACTGCTACCCCTATGATTAATGTACTTTTTTAGGGGTACGGGCGTAACTTCATGTACCAGGCAGGAAAGGCTATAAATAGCCTTCATCCTTCACCATGTAACGGAGAGGACAAAAAAAAGCACTTCTGGCAATAAACTCAAGCACACTTCTAGTCCGGAACCCCTCGCCACTCGGGACCCTTCGGCCCCTCGTTCTGAGGCTAGGGGTCCCCCCTTATTTACTGTCTGGTCCTTTTTTATCATGACAAATCCGGATTAGGATTTCTACTTCTCTTTAGTGTAGGATTTTTACTTCACTTTGGAGAGAACTCCCACCACTAATCGACAGCTTTGTCCAATGCCCAAGCAATTTTCCCACATCTACACGCCAATTTCATTCAGTTTAGTTCCCTCATCCCTACAGCTTGTGGTTTATACAACCACACCATCCCCACCACTCCATGACACTTGGGTCCACATGTCTGCCCTTACAACAAAGCCACAGATCCTATGCATTTTTTTTGTTAAGTTTATTGGTGCTAGCACAATACTTTTAGTCATCCCTGCATACTAAATAGATGAGGGAGTAAACAGGTGTTTCAAACTTTCAATGCATTTTTGGTGGATTATATATTGTGAGTTTGGATATGCTTATTTGAGATAAATGCGATTAGTTATGGAACACAACTAGGCATGTTAGACTATTCACATAAATCATTAGTTTCTTTGAAATATCTATTGATAAACTTCTCTAAAATTGGAAGTATTTTATATTTATTATTATTTTGATTACTTCCATGCTTCTAGCTACCTATGTATAATTTACAATAAAATCAAGTTCTCTTTAAAATTAGGAAAATAAAGAATTCACTCAATTGTGATTGTAACGTTATTGCCTGGACATGTAATATTAACCACCATGACGCTAATATTTTCTAATCTAGTTGTCTTTGTGTTTGCTATGTCCATTTGTCTTTTTTTATCTCAACAGAACAAATATGTATAATTTAATCTCAGGATCTTACCATAAAAATATGGCAAGTTGAGTGAGCATGTAGCATCGATAATGACTTATTGTGAACAATGTTATGTTCTCAACTTGCGTTTGAAGAATTTCGATTGTTATGCTCTTTCTTGTGATACACTTGCTATACAAAGATCATCCGATCTTGTTTGATTCTCGTGTATGCGTAAAGTATACATGTATTTCAGAGGACACAAGTGAAATATGCCATGAGAGAAATTCACAAAAGTCTACCAATGCCATCTAAGTATGTTGCGGTTCTGTGTATATAGAAATATGAAGGGTTATGAGACCGTGTAGTTTCTTATGTAAATTTTTCATTGCTTTATCTGCTATGTGGTTTTCTCGGAAATTCTTATAAATTTCTGTTTTTCGTGTAAATACATTGTTACCTTTGATGAAAATTCACAAAACATACTCAAATACATTTTTTTCACAAATAAAACAGAGAGTAACGGCAAAATATATTTAGCATTGTCGAACCACGTGCGTCCAAAGGCGCCCGGAACCCTGGACTACTAGTCCTTTCGTAAACGAAGGGAGAAAGAGAGGGAAATAAATTCTCTGGGGCCCTGTCCCACTGAGGCCCCTCTCTGTGTACCGTTAGAACTTCCCTCCTCGTGTTGCTACAGTGCTGCTACAGTGTAAACGAACGGTAGGATCGAAGGGGTCTCAGTGGGACGGGGTCTCAAAAAATTTATTTCCGAAAGAGAGCGCAGAGAGATGGGACATGTCGCCTGATTTTTTTTTTCGTCTGTTGGATTTCGCGCACTCTGCCTTCCCGGCCGCCCGATTTCCCGTGCGTTTTGCCTGCCTGCGAAGCATCCGTCTTCTGCGCGTCATCCGATCAGGTTCGCGTACGCGTGTGACCGTCTCGCCAAAGGAGAGTTCTGGATGGGCTAGCTCGCGTTCTCGGCAGGAATCCCTGTTACGCCTCCTCTCTTCCTCCTTTGCTTCTATCGCCCGTCCCTCGTCCTCATCGTCTCTTCCTCCTCGCTCGTGTCGGCCGCTCGTCGCCTTTCTCTGTTTCGCCGCCGTTCGTCCGTGGGGTCCTTAGTTCGGTGCTCACTTGTTTCTTCTAGCGTGCAGGCGAAGAGGCTGTGCAGGATGGGGCGGCTGGAGCATACGCGGCGGCTGCTGTTGGACGCGCTACCGCACTCGCCGCCGACGCTGCTCTGCTACGCCGCTCTCATCGCCTACATCGCCCGCGCGCTCCCGGACCACGCTCTCCACCTCTATGCGGTCATCAACCACGCCGCGCGGCTCACGCTCTGCTCCAGCCACTACACCTACTCTTCCGTGCTCACGTCCTGCGCCCGCTCCCGACGACTCTGCCTCGGGAGTTCCGTCCACGCGCAACTCCTCCGCCGCGGTCGATCACTCCCCGACAACCCTGCCCTCTGCAACTTGATCTTCGAACTCTACGCCTCCTGCGTGCAATAACGTGATAGCTGCGTCGGCGTCGTCCGCAGCCTGTTCGACGCAATGCCTAGGAGACTTATGCGTCGTTGCTTTTTTTTCTTCTTTTCCCTGATTAGGCATGTATGCTGTCCATTTTTCTGTTCTTTTCATTAGTTTTTTTTTTGTCTACTGTTCTGTTAGTAGCCCCTGATTCCTCCTTTGGAAAATGCCAATTTGGGGGTTGCACGAAAGCCATACTATAATCGGTTCTTGAGTCTTGACATGCAATCAGCCACATCTGAATTTAAGTTTATTTCTGTTGTTTTGGAGGATCGGTGATCTACCACCTGATCCTAGAACATAGGTTTACGATATTGTTACAGTGAAGAGGTTATTCCAATCACCACAAGGCACATGCTCCATGAATTTAGAGTTATCCATTTGTAATGCAGGAAGGACATAAGGATTTTCACTTTTTTTGTTTTGTTGCAGTACCGAATTGCAGAATGATGCTACAACAATTTTTCTACTCTGAACCATTTTTTGCACTGACTGAAGTTCTCTATTAGTGATTGATAATGCCGTTTTTGCTCATGGAAAGTTCTCTGTTTTTACCAGCAGAAGGCTCTGTTCTGACCAATTTCAGTAATTCTATTGTTTTCCTTCTGTGCTTACTAGGAATGTTTCGAAGGGCCAAATAATGTTTGGCAACTCGATAAGAAAGATGTGGTCGACTACTTCACCCTCCAGGATCTGCGGGGGCACTATTCTGAGAGTAGCGCATATGGCCTGGGTGTTCCTGTCCATCTTGAAACTGGCAAGATCGTCACCCAGCATTTTGTCCCATACTTATATGCAGATATACACAAACAAGGCTCTTGCTATCTCCAGGTTGTTAATTGAGACAATCTCCTGTGTGCTGCCTACACATAGTTTTGGTCAGTTGCAAGAATCCTTGGAAATTGACCATTTTCATGGTCCTTGAATGAAAACACACAGAAGCATGAGAAGCGAGACTGATTCCTGCAGCGATGATAGTATGGGTGAGAAGTTTTCTAGGTCTTGGGGTGCTGTATCAGATGATTCAATCCATGATGGCTCTGCTCTATTTCTGCAAAGCAAAGTGGCTACTTGAGTTTCCAGTACATAGAATGGAACACACCCTATGAAAGAGTTCCACTAGCTGATAAGGTACAAGTCCTAACATACTGTTAGGTTGTTAGCTGCTTCAGCTTTGGGGTTGGTCAATACTAGCATATCGTTGTAGTAATTTTGATGTACTGTTGTGTTATTGACCAAGTGGCAGAGTTGGCTCAAGATTATCCATGCTTGACATCACTGAAGAGTGCAGAACTTTCGCCTTCAAGTTGGATGTCTGTAGCATGGTACTTAATTTTATACATCATTTCACTGCTCTGTATATTGGCTATGTTTTTTATTTCTTTAAAAGCACATCATTTATATGATAAAAAGAAAGCATGTAATTGTTCTGATGATGACAGAATATTGTTTCTCTGAAGCTAGAGAATCCAATAAACATCAGGCTACAAAGGATTTGTCATTTTTGTAGAACTTTATTGCCTTCTCTGGAATTATTGGTTTTGGTCTCGCTTTCTTTTGGGTAAATAGCTACTTGAGATATTCACTTTAATTGCAACTTAACTATAATCCGGTACCCTATTTATCATATCCGTGCTCTTGGAAACCTAAAGGGGATCTCTGCGTGTTTTCTTAACTATCATTCTATTTCATCGGTTTTTCAAGCTATATATTTACCATATATCACCTACATGGTTAACGCAAATCATTTGTCGCCTTTCCTATGTACCTTAGCCAATCATTCCATGTTAAATGGAGGTAGAATTGACGCAACTCCCTGCTCTCTGCTTTGCTCTGCATCTTCTTATGTCTTTCTTTTGTTTCACTTCCAGGTAGGATCCACTTGTCATAGGCACAGCCCTTCCTCTCTTTCTATCTCTCTCACTTCCATGTGGGGCCTACACCTCAACATTTTCTAGTATTGCATCGGCATGCTAATGCGTGCACCGGGCTACTAGTACTCAAAACTAGCTATAGCTAACTACGGAATCGTCGACCGATTGACATGTGAATCACTCATTCCAACTGGGATGCAATCGGAGTGGATACGGACAGATATCGCTTATTCTGTATTATTTTTCATATTTTTTTCTCACAATCGGAGTCGGATACGAATACAAATGCGGATAATCTCGGTCATGAATATGGAGTGAATACATACCGAACCGAATACGAATTGTGTCACGAATATTTATTCGGATATTATATGTCGCACAAATAGAGATCAATCAACTATACTACATGTCCAAAATGCAACTACATTTGTAGTTTAACAAGTAAATTTAAATGCATCACATGATAACAGGGGCTAGTTAAGCAAGTAGTAACTAGCAAGTACCTGACAGGAGCTAGTTAAGCAAGTAGTAACTATTAACTAGCAAGTAGCAAGTCACAACTCTCACACCTCCGATACCTGGATACATGGAAGCAAAGGAGAAAAGGTTAGATATTGAATCATAGTTTGTGTACTTGTTTGCTTCATGTGCAGTACTACATGTTCCTGTGCGCTAGTAGTATGAATTCATTTTCTTGTTAATTTTTAAGCCTGGATTTTTTTTTGAGGCTATATTCTTAGTGACGGCAGCTCTGGGCATGCAAATTGGTCCTAAGGCTTCTTTGGACCATGAATCAACTAGCACGATTTTTTCAAAAAATAATTTTAAATACAATCGTTAGTAGTAATTATCTTTTTATAAGGCAATTGATTGATATAATCAAACTATTTCACAACTAATGTGAACTTTCTGTTTGCATTACACACAACGTTTTGCTGATGGTGTTCCTTGTCCAATCTATGTGTTCTGCAGTTATAACACCTGGTTTCATGCCTTCTCATAGAAGCTATGATCACTACTACAAAAAGGCTAATACTGGACACCTCATCATAAATGGTTGATCAAAACTGTCTGTATTACATGCAATTACAGACGGTTTTGGTTTAGAGATTATTTGTGTTACTGGCTGCGCTAAAAACCGTCTATAAAGAGGTAATATCACAAACGGTTCATGATGAAAATCGTCTGTGAAGTCTCGCAGATGGTTCTTAACAATAAACGTCTGTAATATTTAAAAATATCACAGACGATTTTCAACAAACAACCGTCTATGATACTTCACAGACGGTTCTTAACACGAACCGTCTATCATAATATCGCTACAGTTTCCCGGTGAGTTTCTTCGTCGTCGATGCATCTCTTTATCGCATCAATGCCGCGTCAATGCCACTTCGGCTCCCCGATGCCTCTCTTCGTCTCACGCGCTGAATTTATTCCTTGTTTTATAAAAAGGATCATCCGCCATCGAAGATCATCCCTACATATAACTCTACAATATATATATATACTTCTAAAGCAGAAATAGATCCCTCTTCTGTTTCCTTGTCGCCGGCATTGATGGCCTTCCCGGCCATGCTGTACAAGCAACTCTCTGGCCGTACGTTGGCAGATGCCGTGGAAGGACATTGTTTCAACAGTGTCCTCACTCCTCTGCCCGAGGATTTGCCGGAGCAGGTGATGGCCACTTTCCGCCGTCTTGACATCCTCCTTCGTCGTGTCTTTCGGGTGATCTCTTACTTTCGGCGGGCAACCGAATCGACCATGCCGAGACCCCTCAAGCAAGGGAAGAGAGCCTATGGGCTCAATTCTTCTTGATTCAACTGTCCGAGGGTCTTCAAGAGACACTTTCGAACAGCGCGTCGTGGTGGGCGATTTCGGCTTCGTTCACGATGATCACAAACCGTCCGATGCCGCCGCCGCCTACGAAGTTTTGAAGACGGAGATATCAGCCTACCTTCGCTACTAGAAAAACTTTGTTTATTTAGGTTTCTAAAAAACTTTGTTTATTTAGCTTTCTACTTTTTTTGAATCTTTGTAAGAAGCGACTGGCCACGTTATTTGGCCATATGTAAATTCCAAAATGAAAAAAAAATCTAGTTTGGAGGTGAAGTTACTATATTATAGTTGAACTATATATCACAGACGGTTTAGAGGAACAAATATCCGTCTGCAAATTTTCAGTAGTATTTAAATGACAAAATTGATATATAAACATGTAATTTCTTCATGTCATGTAAATGTATACATGATAATTAATATGCTCAAAACATAGAACTTGAGAACAACCATATCACATATGGTTTTATTATGGAACCGTCTATGATAAGTATGACTGACGATTCCATAATAGAACCGTCTGTGATAAGTCTCCTCCCCAGCCGCGCCCCTCCTCCCGGCACCACCCCTCCTCCCCGTTGCCCTCCTCCCTGGCTGCCCCATCCTCCTCGCACCGCGCTCTTCCCCGGTCGCCGCCTCCTCCTCGGTCGCCCCGCCTCCCCGCGCCCGCATCCTCCACAGTCTCCCCTCCTCTCTGCTCTGTCCCACCTCCCAGTGCCTCCTCACTCCGACCAACCACCTCCCAGTGCCGCCCCTCCTACCCAGCCGCTGAGCTGCTTCGAGGAGCTCCTCGACTTCGTAGTGGCGGATGTGGCGTCGGAGTGCCACTACATCTCACGCCTCAGCCTCGACCGCAGTGTCGACGCTGTAGGATCAAGGATAACCGACTAGAGGGAGGTGAATAGGAGGTTTTTAAACTATTTCTACTAATTATCAAATTAAGACAATTATGAACTATGTCTAAACTAGATACAATTCTAGCTAAGCAATTCTACACAAGATAAATGCTAGAATTGTAAATGCGGAAATAGTAAAGACAAGAATAAACCACAATTGAGACGATGTAGTTTTTCCCGTGGTATCGAAGACTTGCCGGTCTTCACGTACTAGTTCACGTTAAGGAAGCTTGAACCAATCAAGCCAGCTCCACGAATTAAGCCTTCCTTCGATTTCATTAGTGGTTGTTCTTCCTCTGCTTCGGAGATGGCAAACACCGAGCCACTCACAATCTTGCACCGGCCTCTTCACAACCTTCTTAAAGAGATCACCGTGCTAACTCCGCCAAGTCGTCTAGGTGTTCGGCAAACACCAAGAGTAATGAATCGATGATCCTCACTTGATGGCACTCAAGTCAATGGATCAACTAGAATGAATGCACTCTAATGGCTCAACTACCTCACAATGAATGCAACAATGAATTGGAGGTGTTGAGAGGATGCTCAAGGCTCAAAGGATAATAAACGTGGTCTCCAACCTTGTCTTTGAGATGGTGGGGGGTATTTATAACCCCCTCACTCAAATATGACTGTTGGGGGTAAAAATCACAGAAAATCAGCACAATCGGTAGTACCGCCATTGAACGGCCAGTACTATCGCTCCCCACTAACTGCACAGTAACAGCTAGCACAGTAGCATTTAATGCTTCTAATATAGCCGTTGAAAAAACTCGACGCAGTACTACCGCCAACTATCACGTGGTAGTTCCGATTAACGGTTGTTCCGATAAAGAGATCAGTACTACCGCTTCGCTTGAGGTCCAAAAACAACATGTTCTGGAAAATTCGTACCGCCTCATAACATCCGGTCCTACCGGTTAGCGGTACTACCGCGAAATACACTGTGGTACTACCGCACCTCAATCGAGCAAACCAAGTCCAAAAAACACACGTACTGGAATTTCCATACCGCTCAAATTTTTGGTTCATCCGATGTGCGGTAGTTCCGCACAAAACATGCCGGTACTACCCTAGCCCAACCGAGTGAAAGAAATAAAAAATGCAACGTTCTGGAAAAACCATACCGCCAACTATTCTTCGGTACGACCGGGTTGCGATAGTACCACACTACCATCCCGGTAGTACCGCTGAGCGGTAGTACCGCCAACAAACTGTCGGTACTACCGATTATCCTGAGAATTTCAAAGTTGGCTATTTAAACAAATTCTAAGTGCATGCATGATCCTAAATTGATCCAAATGACATAAGAACATGCTATCAAGCTACTAGTCATGATCCCTCTTAATAGTATGGCATTTAACCTATAATCCAGTCTTCCAATCTTTTCTCCTAAGACCGGTAAACTGAAAAAGGATCCTAGACTACTTGTACCTTGTCTTTAAACCATATTGATCTTCAAGTTGTCCTTTAGCTTGCATCCTCGTGTTATCATCCTCATCAATGGAACTTAACCTTATAAATACTCAATAAACATGTTAGTCCCATATTCACATATTGTCATTAATTACCAAAACAATTTTTAGGGGCCTAGATGCTTTCAATCTCCCTATTTTTGGTAATTGATGACAACCTAATTAAAGTGTGAGAAATATTGTTTTGAATATACTATTAGTTGTGAAACGAGTTGTATATTCTTGTTGTGACTTAACAAAATAATTCTTGCAATGAGCTCAAAAAGAGATTTGAGAATTATTTGCATGTTAAAGCTATTTGAAAGAAAACTCCCCTAAACATATGCATTAGATTTGAGAAAATATTTTGCAAGCACATGTAGACATTTTTAAAGAAAAAATTGGCGGAGTTTCTTTTGCTTGTTAGGACTTGAGAGAATTTGCAATTCTTATAAATAGTCAAGAGATAACATGTTACAATTTAGAGAATATCATAACCATAACAAGCAGCAAGTTTAACAAAATACCATAAAGACATAGGAACGAATTATCATAAAGTTTAAACTTAGACTATTACATGCATAAAACTTAGACTATTACAAGCACAACTTGTTCAATATTAGCAAAACAACATAGACTATATATTAGAGTAATAGTTTAGCAGTCCAAAAACTTGCCCCCCCCCTTAATTCTTCAAGTCTTTTTCTTCTTCTTCTTGTGACTTCTCCTAACTTCTCCTCCTTACTTCTCCCACTTTGGCATCAAGGTACCAAAAAGTCACTCAACTGGATCTTGAGGTGGTGGAGCTAGAGGGACTAAGGCTTGAGAAGGCGACGGAGCTCTCGAGGTTGAGGCTTGAGGAGGATTTTGAGAAGAAGTGTGAGGGTGACGTCGTCCATAACGAGCTGGAGTGGTAATGGCTTCCTCAAGGGCGAATCTGAGTTTCATCAAAGTAGCCAATCTATTGTTGGTCTCAGAATGAAATTGTTGCTGATTAGTGAGAATCTCCTGCTGAGAATTCTTCATCTCCATGACAGCTGAGTAAAGCTGAGCAAGAGATACTTGTTCTTCTTCTTGAGCAGCTGCCCCTGGAGCATCTTCCATTTGCTGAGCTTGACGGCGAATATCTCCAGATATTGGAGGACCCTCACGAGGCTTGTATGCCTTATGGGCGGATCCCAAACCACCATGATACTCAATCTTGCCGAGAATTAGAGCCATAATGTAGGGAGCATAATAAATCCGCTTGACTCTATCATTCTTGGAGGAAGCAATTCCCCTGATGATGACATCCACCACATCAAATTTTCTTTCATTCATAATATTATCAATAATATTCCATGCATATCCTCTCACAGCATCAAAATTCCCACTCTTGGGAAGAATAGTGTGGTTAATAATTCTATTAACCAAGCTGGGAATAGGCTTGAGTCCATTTATCTTGCCTGGCATGTACCTGACAGTAGGGTCATAAAAATCTGTCCAGGTAGGTACTAGAAGAGTAGGCCTATCGTAGATCTTCTCATACCGACTGGATTCTGTCTTCAGAACTCTCTCAAATTCTTGCTTGTTGCTGTTCACATATCTGGTTACTGTCATCCATTGTAGCTCGGTGAAATCTGGAGAGACATAAAGAGTGGCATAAAACTGTCTCACAAGCTCCTCATTGTAGTCGTTCCTTAGAGCTACGAGATCATGAATACCAGCTCACTGGAAAAGCCGATAAGTTCCATCATATTTGCTCAAGGAGTTAATATATGTCCATTTTATCCACTTATGATTTGCAAACTGCCTGTGAGGACCATACAACTGATCATAGACTTGTTCCTAAAACTTGGTGTGGAACCTTGGATTTATGGAGTTTGCAGGGTATATGAATTGATTGTTGTGACGCATAATGGCATAAGCATCAGCAGAGATAGTCCTCAAGTCAATTTTCGGCTCTTCAGGTTCTCCCATTTCTTCATCACTCGAAGCAGCTACTGGCTCACTTGCTGACTCAGAGTCTGATTCAGCCTGGGATGACCTCTCATCACTTTAGGAGTCACTGGCTGCAAGTCCTTTCCCTCTATCTTGTCTTCCCATTCACTGTGCATCTGGATTCTCTTCAGGAGCAGGAGCTGTCGGTGCCTGAGAAGAGGAAGAGGATTGATCTCTTGGAGGACCAGTTAACTTGCGAGTTATGATTCTTGCCCTTGGCATCTTCAACTAGAGAGGATAGGTTACAAAGGGTGCAATTGACCAAACAATCCAAGTTTAATTTTGAATGGAATGATCCTGCTATTCTATCAGGAAAATCGGTAGTACCGACATTCAACTTGCGGTAGTACCAGGATGCGGTCGTACTGCTGTTCACTGGCTGGTATGACCGCTCCGCGGTCGTTCCGCAATGCAATGAGCGGTAGTACCGCTTTCCTAGAAACTGACATAGGGCATGAAATTTCTTCGATTTTTCGGTGTTTCTGAGGGAGTAAATCCATAGAATAGATGCGCAAGCATCATGAGACACCAAAACTATCATTTTGCTCAAAATGAACCAATCAAATCATCCACATTTCAAAATTAACCCTAATCCAGTTCTAGGGTTCCAAACAGAGGTAAAACGAGGATTGAGAAAAGTTTTACCTTGAGGATGAGGAACCCTAAGATTGCAAGAAATTGCAAGGAATCAAAGAAATCTTGAAAAACTTGAGGATTTTAGGAGAGGATTTTGGTGTTCTTCGGGGAGAGAGAGAGCAGAAGGGGAGAAACTGAGGCGACGGTGAGATGCGGTGGAACCGCTTGGTGAAAAGGGGTAAATTGTAAAAACCCGATATAAGGCAGTAAATGCGATTTTACCAACCAACGCGGTAGTTCCGCACTTTGAACGCCGGTAGTACCGCAATGCGATAGTACCACAGTCAAACTGTCGGTAGTACCGATTTACTTGGAGTTTTAAGAACTGAGCTGAGATTTGATGATTTTGCAAATGATCCCTAGTTTTGCACTCAATTAAATATCATTTATGATCATTATGCACTGAATAAACTAATGTCTAGCTAAGAGCATAATTTTTATGAACATAGAGATCTTTTAATAGAATATTTTGAAAATACCTTCTTAAAAGCTTCAAATAACACCAAAAACAGCAAAGTGCATGAGGCATGAGTTCAAACAATATTTGAATAGTCTATGACATTTAATTCACTCCTCAATTTGCAAAAGCGGCCTTCATCTAATGGTTTGGTGAAAATATCCGCTAATTGGTCTTCAGTTCGGATGTGGCTAATTTCAATATCTTCCTTGCTCACATGATCTCTCGAGAAATGGTGGCGAATATCTATATGCTTGGTTCTTGAGTGTTGGACAGGATTATTGGTTATTTTCACCGCACTATCGTTATCACACACAAGAGGTATTTTATCAATTTTAATTCCATAATCCATCAAGGTTTGCCTCATCCATAGCAATTGAGCACAACAGCTTCCCGTGGAAACATATTCGGCTTCGGCGATGCATAATGCTACGGAATTTTGTTTCTTGGAGGACCATGATACTAAGGATTTTCCTAAGAATTGACAACTACCCGAGGTGCTTTTTCTATCCACTTTGCAACCCGCATAATCGGAATTCGAATATCCAATTAAATCAAATTTAGCACCTTTGGGATACCATAGGCCAATGCTAGAGGAATACTTTAAATATCTTAGTATTCTTTTCACGGCCATCAAATGGCATTCTTTTGGTGTTGCTTGAAAGCGTGCACACATGCAAATACTAAACATAATATCAGCCCTAGATGCGGTACGATAAAGCAAACTACCAATTTGTTGGGACCCAAAATATGCAATTTTGGACCCTCTGTGTATACTGCACTAGTCCAGGATCAGTGAAATATCATTTCCATATACAAAGATACTAATAAATAGGCAAATAACAATAAACATCAGAGTAGAGACCTTATGGTCAAAGCTTACAATTAATGCTTCAGAGGGCGAATAGCTCAATGAAGCTGCAGCGGATCGAAACAGAATAACTTCAGTGAAGCACATCCATATGCCCACAGGCAATCGGTTAGGGTGCGCGACCTAGTTCTCTACGATCCTTAAAGTAGACCTTGTTGACTGACGATTCCTTCACTTCTGCTTGATTTAATAAAGCAAACATGAGTACACACCGTACTCGCAAGTCATACCACAGAAATGCAATTATAGATGCAGGCTTATTCCAAAGGAATGGCTTTTGTGGTTCTTTTGCAGAAATGCAACATTTGCAATTTGAATACAAATAATAGATTGAAAGAACAAGTAAAACAAATAGACAATAGTAATTTTATCAGTTGTTTCCCAAAGACACATGTCCTAAACAAGTTATTCACATAGCTGCATAAGTTACCTCACACAGCTATCCCATCCCAAGTTTTATGAAAATCTACCCCTCGTGTGAAATCCCCGAGCATGTCCATGACCGCGGACGCAGCTATTCGAATAGATTGATTAACACTCTACAGAGGTTGTACACTTTACCCACAAGATACGATTAACTCATCATATCGCCATGACTCGCCATCTGTAGTATGCGATTGAGCAATCATAACAAAACCTTTCAGAAACTTCATCTCAACATTGACACTCCTGATATGCTTAGCCGCCATAGACGCACACCGTTGGACAGGGAAACGGCGAACCGCCCCGTGACGCGACTACTTGGTAGTACACACCTCCACCCAATCGGACACAGCTAACCTACAACCTGAGTAATCAATGTCAAGACTCCATAACTTACTAAGTTAGGCCCGTCCCATCAGGCATGTGGTTGTACAAAAGGCTCAGTTCAATGGCGCACAAAGTTAAGTCCTTAATTGACCGAGACAAGACTTCCAAATTCTAACCTATCATTCCCGCCAATATAGATCCACCATAAAAGTATACCAGACCACTTGCCTCCGTCCAAAACCTTTTCCCACCCTGTTGATTAAGTGCAATATATGCCATCAACGAGTAATAGCACATAGTACATATAATTTTATCAAATGGTTCCATAGTCACTTAGTCAAGTTTATTATTGCGACTCACATGAAATGATGACTCGTAGCATGGCTAAGCAATCTAATCGCATCTAACCATCCCACGTTGGTAATACAATAGCACCAACTAAATAAACCAAACTAGGGTGACAAAAGATTATGGCATACAATTAGACAAGGAGGTCATAACAAACTGGATATTAACTAATCCCAAAAACATTGAAATAAATAATTAAAGTAAATGCAATAATTTAAATCAATATAACTTTTGAAAACTGGGTTCAATATGATCAAAGGTATAACTTGCCTTGCTATAACAATAATGATCTTTATTTATCTTTAATCTTCTATTGTCTTGATCTTCAGCTCCTTCTTGATCAGAACTTCTCGAAGTATCAACGTCTACTCGTAAACAAGCCAAAAAAATAAAACAAATAAATAACAGAGGCAAAACAAACTCCAAAAATTAAATAAAAATCTCAGATAGATAGATCTAGAATTGAGATGAATTTAGGAATTTGAATGGACTCAATCGAAGTTCGGATGCAAAAGATATGACTCTCGGAAGAATCACATGAAATGATGAAATTGAGAGAGAAAAGAATATTCAAATAATATTCCTTCGGGTTAAAATAAATAAAAAGAATTGGAGACTTACAAGTGGGGTCCACTGGTAAGTGAAACAAAGATGAAAACAATGGATGGCATGTGGGCCAAGTTGCTGGAGAGAGAAAGAGAGATTGACAATTGGGTCCCACTAGTCATTGAGGGATGCACCATGGACCGGGTCTGTGGACTTAGGTCTCGGGTGGGACTTTGGATATGCCACATGGCTGATGATCAAGGACACCACGTAAGCCAAGGGGCTTAGGTGGACGATGATGTGGCCGTCCACATCAGCAAAGAAGCTGAGATGGAAGGGAGGAGGCGGCTGCCACGTCCGCGGAGAGAAACCGAGAGGAAGCTACTCCAAGGAACACGGCCGACGGCAATGAAGGCGGCCTCGACAGCGAACGGTCGGGAAGGAAAAAACGAGATCTCAAGAACACAACGATGCTCAGGAAGGTGGTTCTTCGACAAGGGCGGCAGTGGATCAATGGCGGCGGCGAGCTTGGCGGCGGGGAACTTTCGGCCCACGGCGGCGATGACGAGTGGATGGCGTCCGAGGCAAACGAAGGTGAGCACAAGATTGGTGGAAGCATCAGAAACTTAGAGCAAAGCTCAGAACGGCTAAAAGATGACCGGAGTGGCAGCAATGGTGAGATAATCGGAAAATACAAAAGCAGTCGACGGCGGCATCTCGGTGGCTGAGAGAGAGGAAGGATGGAGGGGAACGGTTGAGAGAACCTTGAGGCACACCTTGACGCACGAGGAAAGGATCGGAGCTCACCGAAGGTGTAGATCGGACCAAACAGACGACGGCCAGTTTGATGACGAAAACGAAAACGGCGAAGCGGCAGTCTTCGGGAGGAGATGATGAGAGCACCGTGAAGCCTGCGTCGATGCGAACCCAACGGCGGAGACGATGCGAGCTAAGGAGGTCGGACGGCGACGAATTTCAACGAACAAGAAGCTTCGGGCGTCTTGGGTCTTGCGGCAATGGCGGCGCAACGAAGGCACAACCGGGACAGAGAGTTTAGGGTTTTGGAAGAGGACAGCGGCGCACACAAATCGACGCGATCGGTTCTTTAAATAGTGCCTGGACGGAAGGAGTCCATGAGGAACACAGCCCTGCGGCTTCGACGTTTTCAAGCGGGACACAGGAGTCCTGGAGGTATACGAGTGGAGAAGACGATGAGCTGGCGTGGAGCGGGACCACCAAGCAGAGAACAAGGAAAAAGGCAAAGGAATCGGCTCGGTCGGTTGCGCACAAAGGAATTAAGCGGTGGGTGGATGATGGTATTTGGGTCTTGAGCGCGGAGAAATGATCGCCGCTCGGGCGCTAAGAAACGAGAGCGGCCAAGGCTTGGCTGGAATCCGGTCAAGGCAAAAACGAGCGGCCGACAAAGAAAAAAATAAAAGATAAAGGCAACCAGGCCGAAAGGGGTATGGGTCATTGAATGATGGTGGGCGGTAGGAGAAAGGAGTTATGCCAAACGAATGGATGGGCGAAAGAAGAAGAGATTCAGCCCAAAGAAGGATTCTGAGATTTAATAGGTTTTTCTTTTTAGAAAAATAGCCGAAAACACAAAAGGGCAAATAGAAAATAGCAAATGCACTTGGAAAAATTCTAGAAAAATCTAGAAAATATATCCAAGCACATAGAACCAAAATAAAATAGTTTTGATAATAGTTGATGTTGAGATTAATCATATTAAATTGTTTTTGATTTATGAAAGTCCCAATTAAGCTTTATTAATTCAAATAAAATTGGTGAAATTTTCCAGGGACCTAAACTACTCAAAAGATTTTTGAAAAGCCAAATTTTGGGACGTTACAAATCATAGATCTATAAAGCTTTAAATCTATCGATTTACCTCCCTCATTGAGGTCGAGATGCCCGTTGGTTGCCATAGGAGTCTTAATGGGTTTTGTATCTTCCATGCCAAATCTCTTGATCAAGTCTTTTGCATACTTCGTTTGGCTTACAAAGGTTCCATCTTTGAGTTGCTTGATTTGAAGTCTAAGGAAATAGCTTAATTCTCCGATCATGGATATTTCAAATTCCCTAGACATCATATCACCAAACTCTTTGCAAAAATCTTGATTAGTAGAACCAAATATGATATTATCAACATAAATTTGACAAACAAAGAAATCATTATCAATGACTTTAGTAAATAGAGTTGAATCAATTTTCCCGATTTTGAATCCTTTTGAGACCAGAAAATCTCTAAGGCATTCATACCATGCTCTAGGAGCTTGTTTAAGACCATAGAGCGCCTTAGAGAGTTTGTAGACATGTTTAGTATTCTTTGGATCTTCAAAACTGGGAGGTTGTTCAACAAAGATAAGTTCGGATATTTTTCCATTTAGAAAAGCACTTTTAACATCCATTTGAAATAATTTAATATCAAAACATGATGCAAAAGCAAGTAATATCTGAATTGGCTCAAGTCTAGCTACGGGAGCGAAAGTTTCACCAAAATCCAAACCTTTGACTTGTGAAAATCTTTGAGCTACCAACCTTGCCTTATTTCTTACCACAACTCCATTTTTATCTTGTTTGTTCCTAAAGACCTATTTAGTACCAATGATGTTGTGTTCCTTGGGTCTATTTACCAATGTCCAAACTTCATTCTGGGTGAAGTTATTGAGTTCTTCATGCATTGCATTCACCCAATCCGGATCATCAAGTGCTTCTTCTATATGTTTTGGCTCAATAGAAGAGACAAAAGAGTAATGTTCACAAAAAGAAGCAATACGAGATCGAGTTTGAACACCCTCACTTACGTCACCCAATATTTGGTCTATTGGATGATCTTTTGCAATTGAATTGTGAATTCTTGGTGGTAAGTTGGAAGGTTGATCATCTTCCTTGTTATCCTCTTCATCAATTTGAATTTGATTTGTGGAAGAGGTTGGAGGTTCAACTTGAGTAGAGGAAGATAGTTCATCGTTGTCTTCTTTTGGCTTGATATCTCTTAGAGTCATATTCTTCATTGCTTGTTTCAAGCCTTCATCACCCACATCATCTAAGTTTTCTTGCTCTTCTTGAGAGCTATTAGTCTCATCAAATTGAACATCATGTTTTTCTTCAACTAAACCGGAGTTTTGATTGAAGACACGATAAGCTTTACTATTTGATGAATATCCAAGTAAGAAACCAACATCACATCGACTATCAAATTTTGAAAGACGAACACCCTTTTTCAAAATATAACATTTGAAACCAAAAACACGAAACTAAGAGATGTTCGGTTTTCTTCCAACAAGAAGTTCATAAGAAGTCTTTTTCAAAAGGCGATGCAAATAAAGACGATTTATGGCATGACAAGCGGTATTAATTGCTTCTGTCTAAAATCTATCGGAAGTATTATATTCATCAAGTATTGTCCTAGCCATTTCAATTAATGTTCGATTTTTCCTTTCTACAACTCCATCTTGCTCCAGAGTGTATGTTGTGGAAAGTTCGTGCTTTATTCCAAGTTCATCACAAAAGTCTTCAACTTTAGTATTTTTGAACTCGGAACCATTGTCACTACGGATTTTCATAATTTTGAAATCAAATTCATTTTGAGCCCTTTTAGCAAAACTTTTGAAAATGCCAGAGGTTTCGCCTTTGTCATCTAGGAAGAATACCCATGTATACCTAGAGTAATCATCCACAATGACTAAACAATAGCTATTACTCTCGATACTCTTATAGGCTGTTGGCCCAAACAAATCCATATGTAAGAGTTCCAATGGTCTAGAAGTTAACATGATACTCTTGGAAGGATGAAAATTAGCGACTTGTTTCCCGGCTTGACAGGCACTACAAAGTCTTTTTTTTTTCAAACTTCACATCTTTCAAGCCAACAACTAAATAATGTTTGAAAAGTTTTTAAAGTTGAATCATCCCAACATGAGCTAGCCTTCTATGCCAAAGCCAATCCAAAGAGATTTTTGCAATCAAACAAGTTTTTAAGCATGAATCATTTGAAGTGAAATCAACTAAGTAAAGATTTCCAAATCTAAATCCTTTGAAAATTAAAGAATTATCATTTTCATTTGAAATTGTAACACCATCTTTAGAGAATGAGCAAATTAAGCCAAGATCACATATTTGAGCAACGGATAATAAATTGAAATTTAGTGATTCTACTAAAGATAAATTTGAAACGGAAAGGTCATTTGAGATAGCGATTTTACCCAATACTATTACCTTTCCTTTGCTATTATCACCAAAAGTGAACTTGTCAACTCCTTTCCATTCTCGAATGTGGTGAATATTTTTCTATCACCGGTCATGTGTTGAGTGCATCCACTATTAAGCACCTAATGTTTTTCACCGGTTTTGTAGTTCACCTACAAAACAAAAATCAAATTCTTTTAGGTACCCAAATTTGTTTGGGTCCTTGGAGGTTAGTGACCAAGGTTTTTGGCACCCAAATAGCATTCTTTTTAGCGTCTAAAATTGAAGTGCCCACAAATCTAGCAAATACTTTACCATCCTTAGTTTTCTTAAGCATGTAGCAAGAATCATACATACCATAAGACTTAGTATTAGCAATTGAGCATGCATTTGACATATGTTCTACATTATGACATTTATTGCAATATTTGCCATTTTCTTTTACAAACCTTGCGGGCTTGTAAATTGGCTTCTTACCTTTCTTGGGCACATAACCAAGTCCTTCCTTATTGAATGAGCACCTTTGCTCACTCAATAGCTTATCAAGAGTAGCCTTACCCTTGAAGCATCTTTCTAAGCTCTTACTTAGCTTAGTGACTTGCTCTTTCAATTCATGATTTCCGACAATAAATAATGGATCACAAGTATTAGCCAAATTTGCAATTGAATCATTATTTGAGCAACATGGCATAACAAATAAATCATCACATGAAGTAAAAAATGCTAGACATGGATATAACATTTGAAGCAATTTCTATTCTAGGCATCTCATTTATTAAATCGCCAGCAATTCCAATATGTGAATGAGATTTTTCAATATCTTTTAAGAGAAGAGAATCATGAGCTTTCTTTAGCTCCTCATAAGAGTCTTTTAGAGAGGTGTACTCTTTCTTCAAGACCTTAAATTTTGATTTCTCTTTTCTAATATATTCATTTAATTCTTCAAGTATATCCATTAATTCATCATATGAAGGTTTATTGTCATTAATGGATTTTAGCTTATCTCCTTTTGCCATAAGGCATGTAGGAGATCAGAAGAGTGATGAAGCTTTCTTGATGGCGATGTCGATAAGTCCTCTTTTCTTGGAGGACCCTTCATCATTTGAATCGGAGTCGGAATCCGAATATTCCTCATCGGAATCCCATTCTCCAATATGAGCTTCATTTTGCCATCTTTGTGAAGCTTCTTGAAGTGCTTCTTCTTGCCATTGAATGCCTTCTTCTTTGATGATTTTCCCTTATCATTCTTCTTGTTGGGGCAATTTGAGATAATGTGCCCCTTCTCATCACATCCACAGCAACGAATATTGCTATAACACTTGTGTAGGATCGTATGGCACAATCAGGGGGGGTGAATGATTGTCCTGATTTTACCTCCCAAAATCCGACTGTCCACCTGTGCTTAGGATCTCTCAAGACCTCCTCGGAGAACTCCTCAAGAACCTCTTCGAGGACCTCCTTGGAAACCTCCTGGAGGACCACCACGAGGACCTCTTCAGAACCTCTACGAAGACTTTTTCAAGATATCCTTGAGGACCTCTTCGAGATCTCCTCAAGGATCTCTGCTGGATCTCCTTGAGAACCTCTTCAAAGCTTGAACAAGATCCTGAAACAAAAGCTCAGAGAACCATGTAGCCAAAACAGAACCAGAACTTCTTGAATAGATCTCTTATTTCTCAATATGGTTCTGTCTACAAAGTGATCTCCAAGCACCCCTCAAAGTCTTCAAACAGAAGACCTCTCAAGCTCTCTCACAAGCCACGTAACAAGCCTATGTGAAAGCCTCTGGAAAAACTACGCTAAAAAACTCTCTCAAAAGCTACTGCTCAAAGCCACGTCTAAAAGCCTCAGACAAAAGCCTTCCTGGTTAGCACCTAACTCCTCCTCAATTTATACCCTAGAGTCCAGACCGTGTCCTACACGACATGGACACAGACTCTATCTCTAAAGGGACTTGAAACCCTTCAATACACGGGTTTTCAAAATCTTTAAGACTCTAGTTATGGAACTCCTTCCATATATCATCACGTGTAGTAAGCCTCCAGGACTCCACCTCCTGGAGCTCCTCCACGCTTTAGCAATCACCTTTGATCTCCACATGCTCCAGCGCAAGCACAAACACCTCGTGACATCCATGACCTCCTAGACCTTAGATCTCCCCATCCTAGTCTTGGTCCTCCTTGTCACCGACCATGATTGCCTCCACGCTCAACCTGCACATGCAAAGATCAAAGAACACATATCCGGCACAAGTTCTCCAACTTGACCAAAGTCAGTTTACACACACATAACAAGTTCTCAATCATTAATAAATACAGTCCATGATAACCAAGATCAGTTCCAAGAGGTCCACGACCTCTACAACAAAGTTCATTGAAAGTTATACTGCTCAGACCTCCTAGCAGGTCCGTGAAGACCTCTGGGAGGTCCTTGAAAAACCTCAGGGAGGTCCTAGAAATGACCTCTTGGGAGGTCCTTGAAAAACCTCAGGGAGGTCTTGAGAGGTCCTGAAGACCTCCTCAAAGACCTCCGAAAATTCCTTCTTGGGAGGTCCTGGGGGACCTCCTCAAAAACCTCAAAGACCTCATTCACAGTCCTCCAGGAAGGTCCTGAAAATCTCTTCAAAGTCCTCGTCATAGACCTCCTGGGAGGTCCTAAAGACCTCCTTAAAGTCCTCCATAAAAAACCTCCAGGGAGGTCCTGAAGACTTCCTCAAAGACCTCTTGGGGAGGTCCTGGACGGCCCAGATTAAACCACGTTGAAGCTCTGGGGAGGTCCTGGACGACTCAGATCAATCCATGTTGTTGCTCTGAGGGAGGACCTGATTGGCTCAGATCACGTCTGGGGAGGACCTAGACGGTCTTGATTGAATCTCATATGATCTTCTGAGAGAGGACCTGAACGGCTCAGATTACGCCTGGGAGGACCTGGACGGTCTAGATTAAGCCACGTTAAGCTTCTGAGAAAGGTCCTGTGCAGTTTAAATCCACCCACGTTGACGCTTCTTAAAGAGGTCCTGGATGGTCAAGATTGAGCGACACTGAGCTTCGGGGAGGTCCTTGACGGTCCTAATTAAGCCACATTGATGCTTCTTAGGGAGGACCTGAATGGTCAAGATCTTTCCATGGGAAGGTCCTGAGAGGTCGAGATTTATCCACTTATGCACTCATGAGGGAAGTACTGAACGGTCCAGATTGCATCTGGGGAGGTCCTGGACAGTCTAGATTAAGCCACGTTGCGCTACAAAAAGAGATCCTATGCAGTCTTGATCTTCTCCAGGGGAGATCCTGTGTGGTTTAGATTTGTCCACGTACGAGCTTTTGCGGGAGAACCGTGACTGTCAAGATTTCCTGAGGGGAGGACCTTGATGGTTGAGATTGACGCGCATTGATTCACCTGGGGAGGACCTTAACGGACCAGATTGAAACGCGTTGGATCTGGGGAGGTCCTTGATGGTTGAGATAGAATCAACGTTCGGACCAGGCGGAGCCTTTTAACTCAATCGAACCGTTAGCATAAAATTGAACGATTCACACAATGAAAGAGCGCAGGCTCTGAGGAAGACCATGGAAGACTTCAAACTAAAACACCGAAAGATCCAAAACACCCCAAAAGCCAATTACTAAATCGACAAGAACCACAACCAAGATTTCAAACTCAAAACCCGCAAGTTCTAGAGCAAATGTCAATTAAACAACATACCCAAATGTCAATGTATTCATCATCAAGAATCACAACAACGACCTCTTGGTCTAACAGCTTGTTATCATTTGAGGATTGCCCTTTCTTGCTCTTGTTGGAGTTGAAGCTTTGATATGGGCGTCTTCTCATGAATTTCTTCATTCTCCTCACAAGGAGAGCAAACTCCTCATCAGAGTCTTCTTCTTCATCCTCATCATCACTTGATTCCGCTTTTGTCTTGAAAGCGGTAATTTTCTTCTTTGAGGAAGATGACTCAAAGAGTTCTTCCTTGTCCTTCTTGTATAGCTCGTTTGTGATGAGGTTGCCCAATAGCCCGGTTGGTGTCATTCTTGGCAACTCGGGAGAGTTGAGAAATAGTGTCACCAACATCTCATATTTGTCTGGTAGGACCCTAAGCATCTTGCTCACAATATCAACATCAAGAAGGTTAGTGCCAAGACTTTTGAGTTCATTCACAATATTGTTGAGTCTTGAATACATCTCGGTGATGTTTTCATGAGGCAACATTATGAATGTCTCATATTTAATCTGAAGCCTATGCAATTTGGCTTCTTTGACCGTAGATGTTCCCTCATGAATCTTCAAGAGGGTAGTCCAAATAGCACGAGCGGTTTCTAAATTGCTCACTCTATTGAACTCATCCGCATTCAAAGCACCAAAGAGAGCATTCATTGCTTGAGCATCTAAATGAGCATTACGCGCTTCAAGTCTTTGTGGGGTCTAGTGGATCAAGAGGCATAACAAAACCCTCATTTACAATTTTCCATATGCTCGGACTCATGGCCTTTAAATAAATTGACATTCTAATTTTCCAATACAAATAATTTGAGCTATCAAACAAAGGAGCCTTTCCTATAGACATTCCCTCACTAGCCATCCTTTCTCTCCTAGACGGTTAAGTCTAATAATAGAGAGACCAAGCTCTGATACCACTTGTAGGATCAAGGATAACTGACTAGAGGGGGGTGAATAGGAGGTTTTAAAACTATTTCTACTAATTATCAAATTAAGACAATTATGAACTATGTCTAAACTAGATACAATTCTAGCTAAGCAATTCTACACAAGATAAATGCTAGAATTGTAAATGAGGAAATAGTAAAGACAAGAATAAACCACAATTGAGACGATGAAGTTTTTCCCGTGGTATTGAAGACTTGCCGGTCTTCACTAGTCCACGTTGAGGAAGCTTGAACCAATCAAACCAGCTCTACGAATTAAGCCTTCCCTCGATTTCACTAGTGGTTGTTCTTCCTCCGCTTCGGAGATAGCGAACACCGAGTCACTCACAATCTTGCACCGGCCTCTTCACAACCTTCTTGAAGAGATCACCGTGCTAACTCCGCCAAGCCGCCTAAGTGTTCGGCAAACACCAAGAGTAATGAATCGATGATCCTCGCTTGACGGCACTCAAGTGCAATGGATCAACTAGAATGAATGCACTCAAATGGTCAACTACCTCACAATGAATGCAACAATGAATTGGAGGTGTTGAGAGGATGCTTAAGGCTCAAAGGATAGTAAATGTGGTCTCCAACCTTGTCTTTGAGCTGGTGGGGGGTATTTACAACCCCCTCACTCAAATATGACCGTTGGGGGTAAAAATCACAGAAAATCGACACAATCGGTAGTACCGCCAGTGAACAGGCGGTACTACCGCTCCCCACTAACTACACAGTAACAGCTAGCACAGTAGCATTTAATGCTTCTGATATAGCCGTTGAAAAAACGCGGCGCGGTACTACTGCCAACTATCACACGGTAGTTCCGATTAACGGTTGTTCCGATAAAGAGATCGGCACTACCGCTTCGCTTGAGGTCCAAAAACAACACATTATGGAAAATTCGTACCGCCTCATAACATCCGGTCCTACCGGTTAGCGATACTACCGCACCTCAATCGAGCAAACCAAGTCCAAAAAACACACGTACTGGAATTTCCATACCGCTCAAATTTTCGGTTCATCCGATGTGCGGTAGTTTCGCACAAAACATGCTGGTGCTACCGCAGCCCAACCGAGTGAAAGAAATAAAAAATGCAACGTTCTGGAAAAACCATACCGCCAACTATTCTTCGATACGACCGGGTTGCGGTAGTACCAAACTACCATCCCGGTAGTACCACACTACCATCCCGGTAGTACCACCAACAAACTGTCAGTACTACCGATTATCCTGAGAATTTCAGAGTTGGCTATTTAAACAAATTCCAAGTGCATGCATGATCCTAAATTGATCCAAATGGCACAAGAACATGCTATCAAGTTACTAGTCATGATCCCTCTTAATAATACGGCATTTAACCTATAATCTAGTCTTCCAATCTTTTCTCCAAAGACTGGAAAACTGAAAAAGGATCCTAGACTACTTGTACCTTGTCTTCATGTTGTCCTTTAGCATGCATCCTCGTGTTATCATCCTCATCAATGGAACTTAACCTCGTAAATACTCAATAAACATGTTAGTCTCATATTCACATATTGTCATTAATTACCAAAATAATTTTTAGGGGCCTAGATGCTTTCAGACGCCGAAGAGGAGGAGCTCCGCGTCTGGGCCGCACGCGTCGCCGGAGACCACCCTAGGCGGCGCGCCGAGACGAGGCGGCGCCGAGGAGGAACAAGGGGTGGCCGACATCTTTGGGCAGACGACTCGCCATAGTCACCGACGTCATCATTGCAGATTTAATCGCGACCGCTCTGTTGTCGCCGGCCGCTTCGCCCCGTACCTCAAGAAGTACATGGGCAAGGTAAACCCTCCCACCATTTGTGGATAGCTGCTATGATAGTTGTTGTTACTCAAAATCTCAATGTCTGTACCCCTTTCTTGGATCTCATTCTTAGCAGCCTCATTTCTTTAGCATCAGAATGGTAGTTCTTGAATACTAATGCGTAGGCCGTTTAATTGTTATGGATTGGCTAGCTAGTATGTACTGATCTGAGTGATGTGATATGCTCCTTCCTTGGTTTCCTCAT
Organism: Phyllostachys edulis; assembly: GCA_036346405.1. Taxonomy (NCBI): domain Eukaryota; kingdom Viridiplantae; phylum Streptophyta; class Magnoliopsida; order Poales; family Poaceae; genus Phyllostachys; species Phyllostachys edulis. The sequence continues at coordinate 225,070 of JAYEVD010000332.1, forward strand.
GAATTGGGGATGAGCAATTAATGTTGTTTCTGTATTGAAGTGCATGGCAAACCATCACGCTGCTGCTGCATAGGATTTTGTGGTCGGCAAAACGAATCGTGGCTCATTGCTGAATATGTTGACTAGAATTGTTTTCACTTGGAGAACCGAGAGATCAATGCATAAAAACTAGCTAGTTACTTTAGTTTTGGGGATATTTCAAAACATGCTTGAGTGCAGATAGACAAAATTGCATGTAAAGCCCCTGGAGTATCATAAAAAAGTTAGATTCGACCGCCCTAAACTACCGAATTGTTAAATTAGGCTCTTGATTGATCAACAAAAGGTTTAATTGAACCCTCTGAACTCTGTAATTGTTCAATTGAACCCTTAAACTCTATGATAAAATTGATTTGATTCCTTCTGTCAGTTAAATCACCTACTGTCTATTGGTACTTTTGATGTGGCTAAGTAATTGATTACTTCTATATTCAATTAGCTTCATTTGGTGGAAAAGGTTATGGTCTGCCAAATACCAAATGACAAGAAAGTTACAAATGGCTTGCTTTTGCATCATTACAGTATCTTTAAAGGTACTTCAGACCATTAAATTTAAAGCTATATCTCAAATCAGGCACTTTAACTTTAAAATCAAGAAACAAATTTTGTGAAATAACTTGCACACTAAAATGATTCATCACTTTGCAAACTAGTCCTTAGTCTTTACCACATGATCAAAAATTTAGTAATCATGTTGTAGAGATGATGTTGCATGTTTTATCGATGTTGAATGATTCCCTGTGCATCTCCAGCAAGTAAATGGTCTTTTTTGGACCTTCTCGCTTATTGATAACACATTTTATGATCGTGACTCTGCCTTTTCACAGCTTGAATAGTATTTACGGCGTTAACTGTTATCATTGAATTCTTTTACCATGTGCACCATAGATATATTGGATGCCACAAGTTGATGTATTGCAGGAAAAAAAAGAAGGGGGATTTAAGGTGCAACAGCTGGAATGCTAGCATAATTTCTTATACATTGCTAGCACCATGAATGATGTGAACTTCCATGTAACCTTAGTATCAGATTTCATTTTATTTGAGCTCACTACTATCTTGTTACCTGTTAGGCACTCATGACACAAAAGATCATAGGGAAGGGACTGGTAATGCCATCATCCCTGCACCACTTATGCTACCAAAAGCACCGTAAGTGCATTCATATTCTCTTGCCTTTTGTTAACTTGCTAACTGTTCTTTTTTTATTGGCACTGAATCTTCCTTTATTTTTTTCTTCAGTGACTCTACGGTACTAGGGAAAAACACAACTGTACTATCAACTCCTGGGTCATCTGACAGGCCTGTTCACTTGTCTTTGTTGCACTATATGATACAAGTATTGTTTGTGATATTGTATTTGTTGCATCATACCAGCTACTTCTAAATTGTTGATGTCATGGTAACTCTTTCAGATTCTCTACATCTGCACTGATGGAAAGGATACCAAGTAGATGGCCACGGCCTACATGGCATGCTCCTTGGAAGAACTATCGAGTATATTTTTCATTCCATTTCTGTCTTTCATATTGCTTATTACATTAAGAGGTTTGGCACATCAGGGAAAAGCTTATGGAAAAATGGTGTTGTATTGTCGTTAAGGAAGAAATGTTTTATCTTGTTCATGCATGATTGCATGTAGTTCTAACATCCACACACCGAACCATTATACCATACAAAACCATTAACCCTCCATCTCCATTTTCTTCTGCATGTGTGCTTTGAAGGAGACTGGTTTATAAGAACATCTTGGTTCTCAATGAATAACAACAAAATACATTTTCTGTTTGTTCTCAAGAATTTGTATTAATGGTTTCTCTAAATATATGCAGGTCATTAGTGGTCACTTGGGGTGGGTGCGATCTATAGCATTTGAACCAGGGAATGAATGGTTCATCAGATCGATTCACTGATAGAACCATAAAGGTGAGCTCCTGACCTCTAGTCCTACAATTGAAAACTGAAATTAAATGTATATACGCTTCTCAACTTCCTTGCTACTATTACTGAATCATTGAATGTTATAGGTAACTTGTACATCGCTTCTAGTTTTAGCTGTGCTATTTCTCTAATATTGTTAGCATATATTGCAATAGATTTGTTGCATACATATGAAATCTTGATATATTATCTTTTTTCTTCAGATTTTTTTATTACCACTCAAAACATTCAAGTTCAACTAAATACTGCTTGCTATGACAATGACAAGTGGGGTTGGGCCACATGCCATAGAAACAGTCAAGTGTTATTTCATGAGACTTGCACTTTCCACTTGGGTATGAATCAAAATTTCCCTCTTCGTGCTTCTTTTGGTGTTCCTGTTGTCGATATTACAACATGTATGTCATATCCCATAGCACTATTAGTTGGTTAGGAACTAGTTTTGAGCTTGAGAATAGGTCTCTGTGCATTTTTGAATTTTCTATTTCCATCTTGCAATTTCTTTAGTTCTAGGAATCATGTTGCACCTGATAGGATTGTCAATACTAATAATATGTGGATGAACTCTAGGAGAACTAGTAGACAATAATGCATGTGTATTAGGCTATTAGTTGTTTCGCATTCGGTGCCATCACCCGTGTTTTATTGGGCTATCAATCTTTTAATTGTTTTTCCGAAGATTTAAATGTTTAGTGTCTTGTTGTAGATATGGGACCTTGCATCAGAACATTAAAGCTATAATCGATAGGCCATATTGAGCAAATTCGTGGTAAGTTTCTATTGGTTTTGGTTAGCACTTACTAGTAGGGTCCACTGAGCACCCTTTCACTATGCTTTTTTTGTCCCAATCAAAGTTTAGTGATTGATGAATGTAATGCACATTGATGTAGGACTTGTTGTCACCAACGACACAAATATTTCTTTTCTTTGGTGATGATAAACAAGTAAAATGTTGGGATCTTGAACAAAACAAGGTTAGTTTTATTATTTAATCCAAAGGCACGGTGTATGACATTCTCATAACATCTCGTCTTTATTCTCTCAGAAAAAAATTAGGTCTTATCATGGGCATCTCGAGTGGTGTTTATCGCCTAGCTCAACATCCAACAATATACTTATTGAAACATCCTTTTCTTTTGCTTGTTCCTTGTAGACGAGTTTCAGGATATATTTGATGTTGATGGAGTGATCGTCCTTATTTTTCAAATGATGATAGCGTGATGACACTACACCATGGCATAATATTAAGGGCAATTATCTGTTGGGGAAAAACTGGATTAGTGGAAATCTATTTGCCGGCAATATCCAAGATTTTAGGGGTCCCATTATCTGCCGGAAATAATTCTTTTCTAGAACAATCTATCTGCCGATAATGTTTTAACGTTAGCAACAATACATCTGTCGTAGAAAAAGTCAACCAGGTCAACCTATCTACCGGGAATAAATATTGTCTAGAACAATGTATCTGCTGGCAATGTTTTTAAATTAGGTGCAATGCTTCTGCCAAAAAAAAAGTCAACCAGGTCAACCTAACTGCCGGGGATACCCTTTGAGCGGGAAGATGAAATTTTTTTGACTCAAATGCACTATCACAATTGCGTAGATGACAATACAAATACATCTATGCAAATGGTTCCTATGATTGAACTTACTTGTTATATCTACACCATGACATAGAATTAAGGGCAATTAACTGTCGAAAAAAAATAGGATGAGTGGCAAAACATGTGCCTGCAATGTCCAAGAGATTACGGGTCCCGTTATCTGCTGGAAATAATTATTGTCTAGAACAACTTATCTGTCGGCAATGTTTTTATGTTAGCTACAATACATCTGCCCTTGAAAAGAGTCAACCAGATCAACGTGACTGCCGGGGATAATAGCCAAGTCAACCAGGGCAACGTAACTGATCGGACCGAGCCACATCCTGTTCCGAGCCGCACCCAACCCTTCGCAGACTCTGACCAGCGGGCCCGCATGTAACATCCCAATTTTCTGTGCTTTAAAAAAATTCTCTTAAATAGTTAGTAGGAGAAAATTGACCATTTGGATTTTATTTGACTTTAATTAAAAAGCTTAATATTGGACTTTGTGCATCAAAACAATTTAAAATGAATAAAGTCAACATCAACTATAGTCAAAACTATTTTATTTGGGTTCTACGTGCTTGGATATATTTTCTAGAATTTTCTAGAATTTTTCCGAGCTCATTTGCTATTTTCTATTACTTAATTGAATTTCCAATATTTTCTAAAAGGAAAATGTATTTAAAATCTCATAAATCCTCTTTGGGCCTAAACCCATCCTTTCCCCGTTTCGACCGAGTCCTATTGGCCCAGCTCTCCAGCGCGCACGAGCCCGCCTCCCATTGACAAGTGGACCCCTTTGGCACCTCGCTTTCTCCTCTCAAGGCCTCGCGCTCAGATCCTGCCCCACCGTTGATCGAATTCAACGGTCCGATGTTGTGTGGCTTTGGACGGTCGGTACGTCTAAAGTGTTCCGAGCCGTTCGATCAAGATTGAACTGTTGGATCTTAAAGTCCTGTTTTCGCGGTCCAAACGCTCACCTTGATCGGGCCGTTCGCTTAAATCGACGGTTGGCTCTTGTGGGCGACCATGCGCGACCCTTTCTTTTCATCGACGTGGACCCCACTTGAAGCTCTCTCGCTCTCTCTCTCTCTCAAGACGCGCCAGATCCTAAACCCACCGTTGGATCGTAATTCAACTGCTCGATGTTGTGTGACTTTGACCGTCCAATGTTCAAAGTGTTCGAGCCGCTCGATCAAGATTGAACGTTGATCTTAAAGTCTGTTTCGCGGTCCGAACGTTCACCTTGATCCGGTCGTTCGCTTAAATCTGGATGGTTGGCTCTTGTGGTCCGATCGTGCGCGTCCCTTTCTTTTCATAGACACGTGGGCCCCACCGCCACTATCGCCTCCGACCCGATCTCCTTCCTCGCAGTTAGCCACGCCGCTTATTGACAGCTTCCAAGCTCCATACGACAATGGAGATTTTCCAACTAAATTGCCTCTGATTTGTTAACATAATTTTATCTCTAGCTATTTCGCAATCAGATCTGTTTGGAATCTTATCTCGATTCGCGTTCTATCTCTAAGATCCAACGAACCCGAAGTTGATCCTCGATTTGGGGATTCCTTATCCTGTACCTCTCGTGCCCTATAAATAGTATCCCCTGTTCGCGATCGCCCACAACTCAAAACCGCCACCTTCTTCCACCTCGATGTTCTAGCGCCGCTATTTGAGTTTTAGGGTTCTTCGTCGTTGTCGGGTTTTCTTGAATTCGCCACGGTGACGCCTGTCTTCGTGGAGCGCACCATCGCTTCCCCATCACCGAGCAACCGCTAGAGCCCTTCGCCGCCATCGAGCTTCACCAGAGCCCCATCCGACAAGACCGAGCTCGCTTCCGCGCCGACCTCGGCCAAGCCACCTCGGTGCACCCCGACCACCCGAGTTGGTTCATCGGTGCGATTAGTGAGGGCTACTCGTACCATCCACTTCACGATGAGTCGCCGTTCGCCATTGTCGGGTAGGTCCGAGCCGCCATCGTCATTCCGACGTGTCCGCATAATAATTATCACAAATTTCGAACGACAATAAGAAACAAACTTATACCAGATTAAAGTACAAGAATATTAGAATTAACAAAATTAATTTCACTTAATTTGGATCGGACGGTTAATGGGTCATTTCCCAAAATAATACTCTACTGCTACATAGACATGTTTGAAAACAATTTTAATATAAATTTCATTAAAATGAAAATTATCAGACTAGTTTCATCCATTTTGGAGTTGAGATGAAATAGTTATGTATTTTTAAAGTTAATAGTCTTTTCTAGTTCAAAAATAACTCGCTTTTGGATCACTCTCCACAAAATATATTTTATGTGACAAAGGAAAAGTTGCAACCTATTTTAAAATAAAGTTCATCTAAAATGAAAAATAACAAAATTGGTTTCACTAGATTTGGAGTAAAAATGTAATAGTTATGCAATTTTGAAGTTAAACGTATTTTTCAAAGGTATAAATAATCGTTTTCCAGATTTTCTAATGCTTTTATTACTTTTCCTACCGAATGCTATGCTAGCCTCTGACTCTGACAGTGGGGCCCGTAGGCAGCGATTGCGAAAGGAGCTTGTGCGGTGTAGTCAAGTGGCGCATCGGCTCGGTTGTGGTATTCGGACCGTGCGATTGAATTTTGACGGTTTGGATCAAGTGGGATGATCGGACTGTCCGATCAGCCATCTCGTGTGGACCACACGATTGAGTGTCCACGGTCCAGATCACGTGGGACGTTGGGGTGGTCCGAACGGCCCAACTGATCCGGGCGATCCGTTTAAGATCAAATGGCCCACGCGCGCTGGCGGGTTTGGTGGTTAGGCGGTCAAGCCCCGGTACCAGTGATGCGGCTCGAGCCGAGTCTAGCTCGAGCCATATGAACAGTGATTGGTCCGAACGGCTAAAGGGTTTGACCAATTTGATTTTCCAATGTTTCTACTTTGACCAGGGTGTTAAAAATAGAAATCAAATTATAAAAATTCTGAAATAATTCAGAGTATTTACGGGATGGTCTAGTACTTATATAAAATTTTAAAACCCATTGCTCATGATTTAATTTGTATAATTTAAATTCAAACCTAACTTAGGTTATTGATTTGAGTTTGAATTTTACGAGGGTTGAAATGAGTTCCAAAATTTTGGTAAAAAATATATTTATTCATGATAAATATTATAGTATTTGAATAAAGTATTTCCGTAAGAGGAACATAAGTTTTTGTTCATGTTTTCTTTTGGAACTTAACTTTAAGTTGTATATTTAAACTTTGATTAAGATTTTTCAAGTGCAATAAAACATGCAAATGCTTCAAAAACAACATGCATGTTAATCAGATGCATACTAATTATCATTAATTAACTTGGGGATATTACAGATCTACCGGCGGTGAGTGATACTAGCGTGTAGCCCCTGGGTGCAACTCCGGGTGGGCGAGGATGACGGTGGTGGCCAGCGGCGAGCTCAAAGCAGCGGAGGTGACGCGGCTATTATCGGACGAAGGTCCTGGCAACATTCTGGTGATGTGGGTGGGTGCTCCGGTTGGTCAAAGGTCCACGGTGGACCCGTTGTATGTAACAGTACACGCGGGGTGTGGAAGCGATGTGTACGTGCTGACATGGTGCCACGTCGGCACCAATCTGGACGGTCCGATCAGAGATGAACAGCTGAGATTGCCTTGGCCATTCGGAGGTCCCAATGGCACAAGCAATCTGAATCGTCCGATGGAAATCCAACGACTCAAACGCACGCGCCACTTTGGAGCGGACCCGAGTGCAGTTAAGAGGTTGGGTTGGACCACGTGGCTTAGTCGCTTTGCTCAAAAACGACCCAGCGTGAAGGGTTACGCACCGGATAAAATTTCCAAAGGTTTTTATGCACGGTATTTTTCTCCATAAATTCCTGAAGGTTTGTTCTAGGGTTTGACCAAGAGTCAAACTGGTTTGACTGGCCTCTAAAAATTATCAAATAATTGCTAAAAATTATGAAATTTTTCAGAGGGATCACACAGCATCCCTAGAACCAAGAAAAAATATTTCCAGAGGTTGAACACAAGATTCTCACCAAGGATGAAAAAGGGATCATGACTTTAGTCAATTGGAGGTTGGAGTTTTTGAATTGCACAATTCCTTTACAAGAATTACAGAAAAGTTCAAAAACAACAAGATGCAAGAAAAGTTTTAATTTCTTCTCATTTTCTTACATTTGAAACACAAACCCAGATTTGGGTGGTTACACTGACGGTCAAGATCAAAACCAAAGGAGGTCTTGATGGTCAAGATCGACTCAAGGGGAGGTCCTGATGGTCAAAATCAACAAGGGGAGGTCCTGACGGTCAAGATCAAAACCAAAGGAGGTCTTGATGGTCAAGATCAACTCAAGGGGAGGTCTTGACGGTCAAGATCAACAAGGGGAGGTCCTGACAGTTAAGATCAAAACCAAAGGAGGTCTTGACAGTCAAGATCAACTCAAGGGGAGGTCCTGACGGTCAAGATCAACAAGGGGAGGTCTTGACGGTCAAGATCAACTCAAGGGGAGGTCCTGACGGTCAAACCCTAAGTCAACGCTACTGTTGGGTTTGAGTCGGACTCGAGCTTCGTGGCTTGACCCAACCGCCTAGCGCTCAGCCCAGCCAGTTCAAGGCGCGTGTTGCTTTGGAGCCGTCCGATTTCCATCGGAACGTCCACGTTCAAGTGAACGTTCAGACCTCCCTAACGCGCAAACCCTTTTCAGTCGTTGGATCTTCATCAGACCATCCTCGTTTGCTAAAACGTTCGGACCTCCGGACGCGCCAACGATTTTGAGCTGTTGGATCTTGATCTAACCGCCTCTGTGCATCCCCTTTTGCGCGCTGGGTCGTTCTGTTCAACCGACCCGAGCCTTTTGACTCGACCCAACCAACTTAGGGTGCGTTGGGATCGTCCTGTATGGGATGGTTTAGTCAGTCTGTTTGGTTGGTTGTATGAGATGATACAGGGCTTTGTTTGGTTGGTTGTATGAGATGATTCTGCATGGTTGAAGATGTTGTTTGGTTTGGTGGATGAAGTTGGATATGATAACCCTCTCACTAGAGGTGGTGAGTTCACCTCCTACAATTGTGAGAATTGAGTTTAGAAATTGATTAGAATTTAAATTCGAGTTTGAAAATAGTTTTGCAAACAATTAATTATTATATATTTTTTGCCAAGCCTCTAGATATCAAGTACACCTTACCAACCTCAATTAGGTCATAAAACTGATCAAGCAATCAATTGAATCCATGCATGACTTTTGGAAACTTTTGCATATTTTATTGCAATTGGAAAATCTCAAATAAAGTTTAAACCTACAACTCAATTATAAGTTCCAAAAGAAAACAAGAACAAAAACTCTTGTTCATCTTTTGGAAATAATTTATTGAAATACTATAATAATTATCATGTATTAATATAATTTTATTCCAATTTTTAAAGCCTTGGTCAAACCCTTTTGTTTCAAACTCAAATGAAAGACCTATTCTAAGTTTGAATTTAAATTATTCAAATTAAATCTTGAAAAGTGAAGTTTAAGATTTTAATTGAGTCATAGGATGTCCCAGGAATCCCTCTGATTTATTTCAAAATTTTAGGAATTTTATTCCTATTTTTAAAGCCTTGGTCAAACCCTTTTGTTTCTTGGTCAACTATTTTCAAAACTTGGGCTAGCACTATTGGCTCGAGCCCTACAATCAAAAATGAACGGCCCAAATGTGTTGGGCCGTTCGGACCTTCGGAACGGCACCAGTAACGCGAGCCCTAAGATCAAAAATGAACGGCCCAGATGTGTTGTGCCGTTCGGACCGTCCGAACGGCACAATGGATGTGAGCCGTTCGATCCGAATCGGACATCCGGTCGGTTTGGAGTTTGGGTTAGGGTTTAAAAGGGTTTTGACTGAAAAGGCAAAGAGTTTGACCAGCCGATTTAAAATAGAAGAAAATTTTTGAAAAATTCTAAATTTTTTGAGGAGGTTCTGAGAATCAACTAGGTTTTAGGAAAAATATTTTTAAGCACTTTTCAAACTAAAATTTGTGAGAAATAAATTATTTTCAAAACGCAGACATCGAAAAGGTTTGAATTTTGCTGAGATCAAAATAATTTCTAAAAAATTTGTGCATTAATGACTTTAAACTTGTAAAATATGTAGAAAATTCATATGAACTCCATTTGAACTGAAAATTTCACCTAATTTCATTTAGAACAAGTGAGGCGCGCACTTTGGGCGCGCAGCTGAAAAATAAACCAAGTAAGGCGCGAAGTATTACACCTCCCGACTGCCCTAATTGCCCTCCCGATTGCCCTAATTCCTCCCAGCGCTGCCTTTCCCCGGACGCACCTCCCAACGCCACACCACCTCCCTTGCCGCCCCTTCCTCCCAGCGCCGCCCCACCTCCCTCCCAGGTTCAAGAAGTCAGGCTGAGGTGGCGACTAGGTGGCGTATGGCGGAGGGAAGCCGCCGCGACTTCGTCCAAGGCGGCGAGCTAGGCGGGAGGGCTGCCTAGGTTTCGGGCTCCCGCGTCGCTCCTCCCCCACCACCGAATCGAGCTCGCCCGCAGCTCCCGTCACTGAATCAAGCAAGGTGACCTCCTATCACGTGTCTTAGGTCCTGATAGGAATGGGTATGTTCGTTTTATAGGTAAGGGGCCAACCCCAGGAGATTTGGAGATGCCTGAAAAGGTTAAGTATAGATCAACCAAGCTCCAAATGGCTGTTGAAGGGCATCGACTGTGAATTGGACAAAGAATTCCTACTAGGGTGCATTGAAACAATGCAAGCGAAAGTGATAGAAAATTGACGCCCTTAGTCGAAGAAATGGCTAAGATGAAGGAATTGCTACTTGCTAATTCTCATGTGGGACGACATGCACGCAGATCACCCACGATATGCATCAAATTCACCTATACATGCCGATAGTGACAATGTTTAGGCGGAGTCTAATGCAGCAGAAAACATGTTGTATGACGAGGTACATACTGCTCACAACAAAATAGATTCTTCATCATTGTCAGTTCATGTCTAATGTAATGATTTCTCCCTTTGCACTTGTAGACATTGAATAGGCGTGGAGAATGCTCACAAAAAGGAAATGCAGGAGTAAGATTTCATATCTCACTATTTGTTGGTTTGCTCCTTACCATTTTGCAATTTATTTGACTAGACTTGAATCGACACATTCAAAGATGATATGTTTTAGAGTGGAAAAGAAGTTATCTTTTACTCTGTTATTGGACCACATGATATCCTCATGCAAAGGCTCTTTGTTATATCAACGGATCGGAGGACGATGAGTGGGTGGTACTATGTTGGGTGTTGAATGTTGTGAAGTTGTCGTTAATCATGTGCTCAAAAGGGCTACTCAACTGCCTCGTCCTTATGGGGATATGAGCGTCATGGCTGGTGCTTGTGGGAGATCTATTGCATGGCCACATCAGCATGTAAGCATCCATCTATTGTATCCACCTACAATTTGTTTCCTTAATTAATGTACTTGCATCTATTGTATTCTATAGATAAAAGAAGATCGAAAGTCAGTGGGGCCATCATAACAAGCTGGGCGAACACGAGGTAATTCTAGCAATTAAAGTTTTCTAGAGTAATGTAGCTGCCATTTATTATTATTCAGACCACTGCTGAGGGTTTGTCACTTGGAAATGGCCCAATTTGCAATTTCCTAGATACTACATACTTACAGTCATGTGATGGCATTAAACTTGGGAGAAAATGACAAGTATATATGTAGTTCTTTATGCGATTTGTCTTTGTTGCTAATCATGTGAAACATTGAACTATTAGTTGGAAGTTTTCTTATGTTACACTTCCTTTATGTTTCACTATGCCACTATTCATCAACATATGGTCTCAAAACAAGTTATTACTATTTAAATTTTCCAAGTAAAGTTACAGAGCAAAACTGCATACTATGATAATTAAATAAGCAATCTGTAAATAATACACAATTGTTAGGATGTTGATGTTTGAGAAATCTGGTATGTTGTTGTCTGTACTATACCCATTGATGAGAAAGATATCTGAGATGGAATTGACAAATGATCACCGAAATATGTGAATAATAAGAAAACTACAGTATCAAACACACCGCAATAATCAATCAACTCTTAACTCCTATGCATAGAAAACTATAAACCTACACCTATATAACTGATTTGGCCATTTTCTGTTCTTGTAATGCACATCTACACAGTGACTATTCATGGTTCAATGGCAATACGTGATGTATGGAATTCATGAGTAAACAGTGACTGTTCATTGTTAAATTTATAATCTTGTTTAACTATTTGACATCATATCATGTTTGGCCTTATATATGGTTTGTGGTTATTCACTTCTCAATTTCTTTTCGTGTACAAAACATAAGAGTTGTTGAAGTTATTGTTTGTCGATGGAGTGGTCGCCCTTATTTTGCAAATGGGGATAGCATGATGATTTCATTATGTGGACATCTTCATTGTCGACTTCTTTTATGAGATGTTTTGTACATGCAAGGATAGGCTAGTATTGTGGTAGAAGGGTTGGAGTATTTACATGTGTCAAGGATAGACTAGTATTGTCGTCTTCTTTTGTGTGCATGTTTTGTACATGCCAAGGAGACCATGGCTATATTAGTATGCTTAGAATTCTGAAATTGTACATGTACTGGTGTGCTTATCAGTAATTTCATATTTTAGGTTTAGGTTTATGTATTTTGCATCATTTGAATTTCATTTATGTGTTGCAGCTGTATTTGATTGTTGATATGATATTTTCCAGATTGAGAAAATTGTATGTTTTGTAAATTCTGATTGAATAGTGCAAACTATTGGGAAAAATAGTATTTAACCTAGTACCTCATCTGATGGCAATATATCTGCCGGGGAAAAGTATCATCCAGGGCAGTTAACAGCCGGCAAAACAACTGACTACGGCAAAAACCAAGTTATGCAGGGCATTTAACTGTCGGCGAAACAAACAATCAAGGTCATATTAACTACCGGCAATACGTATGACTGCCGGCAAAAACCAAGTTATCTAGGGCATTTAACTGCTGGGGAAATAGACAATCAAGGTCGTGTTAACTGCCGGCAATACTTATAACTGCCAGCAATACTCTAACTGCCGACAATACTCTAACTGCCGACGAAACTATTACTGCCGGGGAAAAATACCTTTTCTAGGGCAGTTAACTGCCGACAATATAAATATCTGCCGACAAAAGTCTTTCCCGGTAGCACTTTTACAGTAGACTAATCGCCGCCAAAACACATTGCTTGGGATTAATTTGCTTTGCAGCGCTTTCATCGGCGATTTGATTGCCCTTAATAATATGCCATGGTGTAGTGTGATTTCATTATGTGGACATCTTCATTGTCGACTTCTTTTTTCTGGATGTTTTGTACATGCCAAGGCTATACTAGTATTGTGGTAGAAGGGGTTGGAGTATTTACAAGTGTCAAGGATAGACTAGTATTGTCAACTTCTTTTGTGTGGTTGTTTTGTACATGCCAAGGAGACCGTGGCTATATTAGAATGCTCCCCCACCTCGGCCTCCAAGCCCACGGCCCCTCCCGGGTCCTTGGGCGCCTCCCCCACCTCCTCTCCCAGGTGGAGGTGGCCGTATGGCTTGTGCCACCACACAGTCTCGCCGTTGTCGAGCATCCTGGGCGACTCGTGCAGCGACCTCCTCATCTCGCGGAGGTATGTGAGCTGGTAGATGCACACTATCTTCTTCTTATTGTTGACAAAGTGCCCGTACAACATCATTCACGATGCCTGTACGCAACACATTCATTTGTTGATTGAGGTCAATGCGGAGATCCTGCATGTCCGCCCTGAGTTCTTCCCCCATTGCAAGGGTGCCGGCCTACAAATTCTTGTTGCAATGTAGTTCTCAATGCCCGATCTCGAAGCGAGTCACTGGGGCATTAAGATCAACCTCATGCTCCTCACCATAGTTGTCTTCTTCACCTGACATGGTTAGATTGTGCAAAAGAAAACACAAACAAAGAAGAGTGTATATGGATGATTAGTCAAAACACTCAATCACTCCTTTCTCTCCCAAGTAAAGTTCTTACCCTTCCAAGTGAATTAAGGCCAAAAGAACTTACACTTGGTGGAAGCTACAATAGCAAAGTGATGATCAAGCTTAATTTAAGAGTGTTCACAATTGCACAACAACGGTTATTTGGTGGAGCTTGGTATGGAGGTGTATATCCTAGCAATCTGAAATTCTTGATGTTGTAAAGCTAAGTAATAATCCAAGCTAGAATATTTTGCCTAAGTGCTGATCCAAAAGGTTTAGGTGAAGTATATGAACGCACACGCAAAGATTAATGTGACTCAATGCAAACAAAGGAATGAGCTAGTGAGATACAATCTGAAATTAAGATAAAAACTAGCTCGTTTTGCACCAAGTACTAGGAGAGATGCTAGCCAATTGCAATAATATGAAATGCGAGGGCACAAGATTGCTCAAAGAAATTAAATACACAATCTGAAATTATGAACTAAGGTTATCCTTTTCCCAAGTTTTCAGCCAATATCTTTTTCTTTTCTTTCTTTCTTTCTTTTCTTTTTTCTTTTTTACTTCATAGCCACATATTTTTTTTTTTGACTTGTGGCTTGTCTTTTCTTTTCTTTCTATTCTTTTTCTTTCTTTCTTTTTTTTTTGTTGCCGAAACTGGGGTTTAAGGTTCCCTCACACAAGTTCTAATTTTCAGCATGTGTAAATAATTCAATGAACATCCCTAAGCAATTATCAAAGACTAGTCTCAAAGATGAAAGGAAAAAAGGTTTTCAAGATCGTTCACAAATTGCCGCTTTCATCAAGAACATGAAATTATCAGATCAAATTTAAGATCAGAGTAAATAAGACGCAAGACCGGTGCTATTCGGCAAAGATCAGAAAGCGCGTGGATCTGTTTTCTTGGTTGGAGATGCACTGCCAAAGCGCAGCAGCGAATTTGCTACTGTTCACGCGACTGTAGCGATCAGACACAATACTGCAGCGACGCGAACGGATGATTCGGTCCAAGATCATAGCAGTCCCGATCCTCAGAGCAACCGCGATTAAATCGGGCCGGCATCAGAGCAAATTGCGACTGAGTAGCAAGCGCGCTAATGAATTCGGACGGCATCAGAAAGCGTCAACACCGAGCAACGCAAAATAATGATCGCCCGCAGATCTGCAGCTAGCGACCAAACATCAGAAAGTAGGCCACAGAGCTACCGCGATCCGATTTTTTTCCGCAAAGATTAAGCGACGCAAAATAACACTACGATCAGCACTAAACAAAAATTCTAATGGATTAAAACCTAACTAAACTCACAGGAAATAACAGATGCAAACTAGGGTTTGGAATTTTTGTGTTGCAATTTTCGGTTTATGGACTCTAGGTATTAAGAACAACAAATAAAATCAATCTAATCTAGGGATAAGTAATCCTACCGAGTCAACCGCGCTCTGATACCAAGATGATACGGGGTCGCCCAATCTTCTCGACGTAGGATCAAGATACCCACATGTGGCCTCTCAAATTGTAGTGATCCTCCATTGCCAATGCAAGAACGAACACTCTTTAATTCAAGAAGAACACACGCTACTGGACTTCACGACCACCAAGCAAAGCCCTATCGCTCCCAATTCCCAGCGGAAAGGTTGAACGATCTTGATTTAGATGAACTCTCAATTTCCCCTCATGATGAATTGGTCACCATGAAAGAACTCTCAAAGCAATATAGTATCAAAAATATCTCGTCCCCTAATACAACCGAGAGGCATAGTATTTATGGCGTCCCAGTATTTCGCACGTGCTCGGCCAAACATGCAAACCGACTCCGATGCAGCCGGCCATCCAACCGAGTAAACAAATAAAGCAAACTGACCATGATGAGTCCGGCCAGACCTTGGCTCGCAGGCCATACCGATTGGACTCAACAAATAAAGAAAAACGTGACCATGAGGACTCGGCCAGGACCTTGGCTCGCAGGTCATGTGAACCAAATAGAAGGTCACTTGAGCATGCCTTGACCATGACTAGATAACGTGGCTAGCTAATCTCATACATGACCGTAACAAATTATTTGTGGTGCTTCTTCCTTTCTTTCCTTAGCCACACCTTCCTTAATTGTTGGTTGAAAGTAGTAGCTCCATCTAGTGCTCTTCTTTGGTTTAGTCTCGGTTCTCTCCTCATAACTAATTATACACAAAACACTAGAATTAGGTAGTAGCAAATTCTCATCAAAGATAAGCTCTTTAAAGAACAAGTTCACCTATTGTTGTAGTTTTTTGGCTCGTGCTCTTGTCATGGGACCTGTAGGTATATCATGAATACTTGGATGAACACTTGGAGAACTCAAAGAGGTAGAAGACGTGGCCGTAGTAGGGATGTGCTCATCAAGAGTGTTCACCCGTCGATGAACCACTCTATTATTCACTCCCGTGAAGTCCCCATCGAAGTAGGATCTTATCTAGAGCACTCCGGACTAGTCATGTATCTTTTTCACTGACCTCATCGGAATAGTTATGTGACTTTCTCACCGACCTGGCTCGTGCAACACCTGTTATGATAAATGTAAATGATGCAATATCTTTAATTATTCATCAACATAATTCATCTCATTAACTCAATATCTTATTCTCATTCACCCAATGTCATCAACATCATGTATAAGAATAAGCTTATCGAAAATATAATAAATAGCATGATAAGTAATATCAATGATAATGGCGAACAACTCATTGTTCCCCACTCAACCATGTACTTGCCTCTTATCCACTCGAAGCCGAGTAGCGGTATGGTGGCGGTAGGGCACTAAAGGACACACATCTCTGAACAAATAATTCAAGATAATCTCAAGATCACATCATCACGGCACCAAAATATTATACTAATCACCCTCGCATATCTACGTCAAGATGACACAATTAACCCAATTCTATTGGACACACTACCCGCTGTCCCAGCAGTAAATATGCTCTAGCTTATTCAGACGAACACCGAATCTAGAAAACCAATACTTCCTGGAATCCTCACACAATTTCCTACAACTTACTAGTTATGATGAACTTCTAATTCTACCGTTTTCTCCCCCGTTTCCTTCCCCGAAGACTGTCCTAGAATCTGCCAACACAGACTGCTTCACAATTTCATTTTTTTAATTCTAAAACTTGAAAGGATATGAATTATACTAGTTTTGGAAACTACTCGAAATTCTCTAGCTAATTCAAGTTCTCACCAAATTTTAATTCTGCCATTTACTAGGTGAAAACAACCCATCTACACGATCTCTACCAACGACGCACAAATTTTGGAAAGTCACCTTTCCGAGGCTGTAACTTTTCGCTCTCTACTCTGAATCTAGTGATCTAGACCTTCCTGGAAAGATAACAAAATTATCTACATCGTGTATAATTGAACGAAACCCTAAATCTGAGCCTAAAAACCTCGAATTGCTCCTGCAATGTCCTGCGTCGAAACTCGACGAACTAGGGCATTTTGAAAACCAATCTTCCCTAGGGCAACACGATCTACGAAACGTACAATGACTAATCCATGGAAATCCTTTTTTTGGTGTTTGTCAACTTTTGTGCCGTTTTCACACGAGTAACAGTGTGAGTGGTCTCGGAATGCCAAATTGGAGTTTTCCTTTTTTTTGGAGACAGGTAATGGGCAGATTTAGTCAAGTGAGATTTTTTTTATGAGAGACAAGCGAGATTCTAAATAGCATTTTGATATGTGTGGTTGGAGGCTGAGAAAAAGGTCACCTTTGAACCTAGTTTTTCTTCGTATCATAGCTCACACTTGTTGTCTAAAAGTAAAACCCTTGATCTGCACAAACCCTTCATAGTACTTACAAAATTGATATGTCACAATCCTTAAAAGTTGGGGCCAAGAGCTAATGTTAATTATTTAATTGTGGGGCTTAGGGCCAAGGTCTTGTGTTAATTAATTAAACTCACCAAATCAAGACTATCAAATGTTAATCTCTTCTTCATTTATGTTTCTTTTATGTAATTCTATTTTTGCAGTGCCACCAGTAGCTACAGGGCAACGTTTGTGGATTCTATGTTTGTTGTCATATGCAAGAAATCATCGGTGGTAGGCCCAAGGATCCAGAGGTTTGTCAATCTCACAATAACTATTTCCTACTTATCAATTAATATATATATAAGTGCTTACGACTTTACTCTTCCTAGTGACAGGTATCAACATCTGTTTAAGTACAGTCCAAATGAATGAACTCTCCAAAATTCGAGGACATCTCGTCACCTTCTTAGTGACGGAGGTCATTGACCCAAACGGAGAGTTTCACGTGGCCGAGACTGAATAAAATTTTTAGTGACTGTCGGTGTTTTAGAACCGATCTTACATAAAGATTGTTTGATTCAGAGGGTCTCTAAGACTCAAATCACGCAAAGAGGAGGACACGAGGATTTTTATACAGGTTCAGGCCTTCTCCGGAGAGAATAATAACCCTACTCATGTGTGTCTATATTGAGTATGCTGGTTACAAATCAAGAGAAAGACTAAGGTGAAATGTCGTGCTCCTGATTGTGTCTATTGGTCCCTCTCCCCTCTGTCGTCTGCTGATTCCTCCTTGTATATCGTGCTCAAAGTGGGCGGTAGTTTCTCCAGCCCAAAGGGCGTATCAATGCTTCAGATGATGGAGCAGTTACCGGAGATTACTGTTGGAGAAATAACGTTCCCACGCGCTAGGCAGTTATCATCAGCACAAAGAGATTAATCGTGTAGTTATTCCGAAGAATAACAGCGTATACTAACTGTTTAGATGCCCTAATCAATTGGGCCTACTTGTCTATAAGCTCGATCAATTATAGGGTGGTCGTAGCTGACCTGGTCGTAGAAGGACTTATGACCATGAGGTAATCGTAGAAGAACTTACGATCATGTGGTAGTCGTAGAAGAACTTACGACTATGAAGTGGTCGTAGAATAGCTTACTACCATGAGATAGTCGCAGAAGATCTTACGACTCTAGGTTCTCCCTTATGAACATTAAGGGGTATACTCAAGAACCATATAATGGCGTCATTATCCATAATAAGAATTACGGATAAATAATTAAATGAGGATTATTAGATCCTCGTCATCTAGCCCCCAGCTTCAAGTGAAAGTAACTTGGGAAAGGAGTAGCAGATGATCTCACGACCAGAATATGGTCGTAGAACGGTGATCGAAGGAAAGACTCTTCGACCGGTATTTCATTTGACCAGAAATAGACTTGGTCAAGAAGGTTGCAGGAAACCTTACGACTACAAGTTGGTCGTAGAAAATCTTACGACTACAAAGTGGTCATAGTATGGTAATCGAAAGGATTTAAATCCTTTCCAACTGGTATTTCATTTGACCAGAAAAGACTTGGTCAAGAAGGTAATTTCGCTTGAGGTGTAAAGACAGACTCGGTTTTCTCGAACAAACAAATTGAAGAATCTCAATCGACTCTCATAGACTTGTCTGTTGGAGCGGTTCTCAAAGAGGTGGCAACTGTTGGGTTGCCACGTCTTTAACCCAAGTGTGCGGTTATAAAAAGTTACCGTGGGTGCGATTGTAGGGTTCTTACTTTTCCCCCAATCACTCCAATTGTTCATCAAGCTCTCACATCCTCCACCGTCAACCAAATCGTATGCCTCCTTGAGACCTTTCCTAATCTAAGACTCCTCCCCTTGAGAAAGATGGCCGGAGCCGCTTCCCAGTGGGCCGAATCAGAGATGGACACAACCAAGATGAAAACTCTAGTCGCCGCCGAGAAGATCCCAAAGAAGGAGTTCGTGAAGTGGATTGAGGCTTCTGGGCAACATTGGCCATCGAGGGAGATTGGGCAGATCCCCATCTTCTAGCGCGTCTGAGTGTGGCCTTCGATTGCCTCGCTTCACCCTTTCTCACGCCAGACTAAACATTTTTGGGGTGGAATTGGTGAACCTCGCTCCCAATTCCATCATAATGTTATTTGTATTCAGATACTTGTGTAAGGCCTACCAGGGATTTGGCCGACTTAGAGTTGTTCCAAGATTTCTACGGATGACCCTATTTGGCCGGAGTCGCTTCAGAGTGGTGAGTCCGAACCTCACGACGGAAGTCGAGGGAGTACATTCAGATGTTCACCCAGTCGTCATGATCGGGTTGGAAGAAGAGGTGACTCTACTGGGAGATGACCAGTGAAGACAGCCTCTCTTTCGCCGGGAACGCCGTCGAGAAGATTCCTTCCTAGGATTCGACTCCCAAGGATCTTGGCTGGATTGCCTCCTACATTCAAGCCATCAAGGACTTGAAGGAGGAGGGGCTCACCGGTTGGCACGTGGTGAAGGATTCCATCACGTACCGCATTAGCCCTCTGAAGAAACGAGCATATTCCATGTGGAAGTACTCGGAGTCGCAAGACCCGACCAGAGATTACGAGCAGGGTAAGTAAACTTTCAATTTAGCCCGCTTTCTGTTGATTTAGAACTT
This sequence comes from Phyllostachys edulis, assembly GCA_036346405.1. Classification (NCBI taxonomy): domain Eukaryota; kingdom Viridiplantae; phylum Streptophyta; class Magnoliopsida; order Poales; family Poaceae; genus Phyllostachys; species Phyllostachys edulis. The sequence goes on from JAYEVD010000332.1 coordinate 245,101, forward strand.
GGTTATTGAAAGTTTATTTACTCCTACAGATCTCGCACAAACGGAAATTGACGCTCAAGTCAAGCTCGTTTGTGAGAAATCCCCGCCATCCAATGTGGTGGCTCCTCAAATCCTTGCAGTTTTATCCATAGAGGATAGGATGGAACGCCTAAAGGTAATCAAAGACTAATTTCTTCTTTAGGATCTCGTAGTCGTAGAAAAACTTGCGACTAGATACTGGTCATAGGAGGACTTACGACTGAAGGATGGTCGTGGAAAAACTCAGGACTAGAGGGTTGTCGAAGAAAAAATTATGACTAAGTACTGGTCGTAGAAGAAGTTACGACCGCTTAGTAATACTTCTTTTCCTGACTTCTACAGAAAGTAGGTATGGAAGACCGTCAAGACAACGAAGAGGTTGAATTGATGGTCGTTGGCGCGGCGATGGAGCAAGTCAAAGCTCCTCCGACCAAAAAGCGTTGGCTCGTGAAAGTTGCCGACAAGGGAGGCGCAAGCTCGAGCTTGTTTGATCCAACTAGACCCTTTGCAAAATTTGCTGTGGATTTGGCTACTGCAGCGGAAGCCAAGGTGGTCGAAGAAGTGGAACCTCTCAAGCACAAAGCCTCCAAGACCAAGGTACCCTTCTATTATGATAACAAGACCTTCGCAATTTTTGCCTCTCCTGGCTTTGTCAGTGCAGGACCGGAAAGGCGACTAGAGAGGGGGTGAATAGGAGCACGCTCACTTTTTCACCTTAATTGAATTCAATACTAATTCACCCAATAGCTATGGAAGCTATGAAGATCAAAGTACAAGCACGAAAGGAAGACTTGTATTGAATCCAATCAAACCCCGACGCATAAAACACCCAAAATTACCAAAACTCAAATCTCAAAGTGTTGGGCGGTGAGACCTCTCAAATTGGTGGTCCGACTTTTTGCCTAGCGGTCGACCATCGATTTTGATGGTCGACCTACCGACGATGAACAACAAAATCAAGACAATCACTGAAAACCTAAACGAAAATCGGTCTAACTTTTGATCTACACAGCCAAACTTGACCAAATTTGGAACACACCTTCCTAAGGATATTAGGAACCTATTCCAAGAAGAGATTGAGTAGATCCATGTCAAAGTTTTGACCTTTTTCTGTTTTACCGAAGGAGGGTTCAAAATCGAGCAAAAACGAAAAACTTGATCCAAATCTTGCTCGTGGGAGATTGATGATCTAGATGATCCTAGATGTATTCCCACACATCATAGCAAGGTAAAATAGGGCACGAAACAAACCAAAAACCACAGGATCAAGGAAGCACCCAAAATCATCAAAAGAGAAGGGAAAGCACATGAAGACTCATCTTGGAACAATCACCCATAGATTGATTCACGATTTGATGCTGGTTACAGCCACTCCAACCATGGAGGACAAAGCTCAATCCATGAGCACTCAACTCAACACTTCTCCCTAGAAACCTAAGCCTCTTCTCTTTCTCCTAAGCCCTAAGACAAACTAGGGTTTACCATAAAGTGCTTCAAGTGGCTGCCTAACAAAGACCCCTCCTATTTATATGAGGCCTAGAGCTTCTAGAAGACTTAACCCTAATGGGCTCCTGTTAAGGCCCAATACAAAAGGGTCACACACGCACGCATCTCAAAGCGCCGTCTTCACTTCTTTTGACCTAATCCACTTCTTGACGACCGCCTTGCGACGCTGGTTGGCATTAGGTCACCAAAGATTTGGTGAAATTACCAAAATACCCCCTTTCGATCTTTTCCAAGACCGAGTCCAAACTACCGCTAAACACATCCATGCTTCGCCACGTAGGTTGATCCACGGCTCTCATCGTGTCGCAAGTCTCTCCCATCCGGTTCCCACTGACCACCTTGGCACTTGCATCGACCCCCACGCCGCTGACCAACGGGCCATGACCGAACTACCCGCTAGGCCACTTTCATCCATTCTCGCCATGCTTGAGTCACTTGACCTCACCCGTATCCATGATCGCTCGACCTCGGCTCTCCAAGCTTAGTCTCGATCCTCCTCGCCGCTGACCGTCGTTGACCTCCAAGCCACCTGACAAGAATAGACAAGCAACACGAATCCGGAACAAGTTCTTCACAACTTGACCCATGTTAGCTAAAACATGCAATATGCAACACATATGCATTAATGAGACAAGGATATGACCTAATCCAAAATCAATTCACAATTAACATCATCAATCAAGATAAAACCGGTTGATCTTATTACGCCGGCCTCGACCACTTCAGATCGAACCGTAAAATCCATTGAAGACAGGGCTGGTCTAACCGATTGGCTTGGCGGTCGATGTACCATCGACTAAATCGAATTTCACTTAAGGCTTGGCGGTCGACCGCCAATGACCCGACAAATTTTAAACTTTGCCGAAAACGCTTGAAACTTCAAACCAAAAGCAACATTGCCAATTGTTTCATCATCCTAAGATCATGGGCATATCCCCATGATATCCACAGTCAGGCATCTAGAAAAGGAGAACTAGAAGAACTTCATGTCTTTTGTGAAGAAAACTACTGCGCCAGCAGGGTTTATGGTCGAGGGAAGTGCTGCTCTCAAGGTGGTCGAGACAGGTCTCGGCCATTCGGAGAGTCAGGGGGCCCAAGGAGCGGTAGTAATCGCTCAAGATCCACAACTGACGTGGTCGTGGCTAACCCTATCCCCCAACTCGAATTTCGACTAGACATGGTCGAAGAGAAGAAGTCGAAAAAATCTTCTTTAGATAAGGTTTCTTCTGGATTCAAGATCAAGTCCACGAAGCAGAGGTATGTAAAAAGAAAAAAGTGTAAGAACAACATTTACCTTTTGCTTTCTACAACCTGACGTGTTTTCCTTTTTGTAATCTTAGCCTGACTCCTTCAAACCTCAAGGATGCTTCTGTAGAGGAGCCCACTGCTATCTCTCCGACAGTCGAAGAAATGACAGTGGTGAGTCGGCGGTCGCCCACCATCCGTGGTGGCGTAAGCGGTCGTTGCCAGCGAAAGCGCGACACAGGAGTGGTCGTGGAGGCAGAGGCAAAGATGGCGCATGATGCAGCCGAGGCATCTGGCCAAGGCGGTGGATAGATCGTCCACCATGCCGGCAAAGAACTCACCGTATACGTTCTTCCCGGTCCCCAAGGAGGAGCTGTGATCACCGAAGAAGAAGAAGAGTACGATAACTTCTTTTCGAAGTTCTTTCGCCTACCTCCGCTGTCGTCTTCGCTTAGATCTCAGAAACGAAGTTCCCCATCCCAAGGACATTCCAAACAGAGGAAATATTTTTGACGATGAGCACCTCGAGAGGGTGTGGTGGAACCAGGTTGAAGAGATCGATGAGCTGAAGAACCCTACAAGGGTATTCTCCTCGTTTGCTCGAATGACTGTCAATGTAAGTACCTATCGCCCAACATTTATGTATGTTGTTTTTCTCGCTTCTCACTATCTTTCTATATGCAGAGAGCTCGAAAGCAAATTGTCATCCTTGTAAGCAGTACAATGCATAACTTGTACAATGCATGACAGAGAAAGCGGAACTCTGCGAAAGGTAAAGATGGTAAGTCACCTATACTCATAGTCGTTTATGCTTCGACCGCTTGTGCAAAGGCTTACTGGACCGTCAGAGAAAAACTCATGGCTAGGTACTGGTCGTAGAAAGACTTACGACTAGGTAATTGTCATAGAAGAACTTACGACTAGGTGTTAGTCATAGAAAAACTTACGACCATGGTATTGTCATAGAAAAACGTACGGCCATGGTATTGTGTGCTCATGTCTACTCTTATCCCCTGTAGGTTCAAGAGTGACGAAAAGACCTTGGCCGATTCGCTCGACTACGAGAAGATCGAGACGAAAAGCTAAGAGAAGAGAAGGAGGACCTCTTGAAGAAGCTTCAGGAGGCAGACTCTGCAATTCAAACATTGCAGGGACGAATAAACGGTAAGTACTGAACTTAAAACCGCTTATAATAATGACTTTCTTTTCTTTTTCTAACTCTTATTCATTTTGAAAAAAAGAGGTCGAAATGGGGAAGCTCGAAATTAAGGATCAAGAAAAAACCTTGATTCTTCACGAGATTATCCACATCGCCAAAGAAAATGAAAAGGATATTAAGTTGTGGGAAGAGCGGTATGCAAAGAGCACTGCTTCCCATGATGATGAAATCAAGAAATTAGATTCTCGATTAGTAGGTAAGCAAATCTTTACCTACGACTAGCTTTGTTTTCCTCTTTGGGTTATTTTATCGACTTGTCTTACTCTTTGCGAGAAAGCAATCGAAATAAAACAACTCCGTGAGGCTTCGACTCGTAATCAAAAGGAGGTGAAGTCAATGAAGGTCAGCCTTCAGGACAACATTTCTCTCCTAAACAATGTACTCAGCAGGCTACGTGCTGAGGAAATCACTCCTCGTGAAGACACGATAGTTGCTCACACGAGCGCCATTGGAAAATAAGTCAGGACATTGCAAGAGTTGGTGACCACTCTGAGGACCAACCAAGCTGACTCGATAAAAGAGGCGGTCTAAAACGCAGTAAGTTTTGTTCTGGCAAAACTTAAAGCTTAGACGCCAATCTAAGCCTGCAGCCAATCGAAACCGACTTTGAATGCTCACGGCGGAATGAGGTTGGTTAAAGACATCTGAACGGTCAACAGGAAGGTCACGGAAGAGATGCGGATAGGATCTTCCTCGTCAGAGTAGTTTGTAATAGGAACATGAAAAGACAAGTTTGTTGATATATATAATCCTTTCTTCTTCATGCAAATCATCTTGTCGAGTAGTTAGTAACTCATAAGATAATGAATGGGAAAAAGAGAAAAATGCTAAGAATTAAAGTCATATTAATAACTTTATCCTAGCCCTCGACTATTTGCTTAGTTTATTTAGATAAACTAAGTAAATAGTGTTAAAAGGGTTTTCTGAAAAAAGAGAGGTTTGGCTAACTTATAGTTTGTGATCTCGCTTATCATGCACTAGTCGTAAGACTAGTAACGAGTCGACGCTAGGAAGTTCCTTCTAGTGGGCAGGACCACGTGTAGAAAGGAAATCTTCGACTATGTGATGTTACCCTCTCCGACCAGATTAATCAAATCAAGAGCGACAACTTGAGTTAGACAAACATCTGGAGTACCTTTAGAATTCATTCGAACTTTTCGAGTGCACTCGATAGCTATGCCCCAGTAGCAAGAGTTAGAAACACGACTACGCTAAGAAGTTCCTTCTAGTGAGCAGGACCACGTGCAGAATGGAAAGACTTCGACTAGGTGTTGTGTATTTCTCCGACCAGTTAGAATCAACCGAGTTTACCAAGAGTAGTCGAACAAATTGCAAAAGTGTACTATGCTTAGAGTATTTTCAAAATGAATGAAGAAATAAACTAAGGTACTAGTAGTTGGCTTGAAATTATTTTGACCATGTTGGTTAAACCTGAGCTCTTTGTGTTGGCAGCAAAAGTAAGGAACGAGTCGACACTAGGCAGTTCCTTCTAGTGGGCAGGACCACATGCAGAGAGGAAAGACTTCGACTAGGTGATGTTCCCATCCTTTTGACCAGTGTAAAGAAAAACTGGGTGCTAGTCATAGAAAAACTTACGACCAGAGAATAGTTGGAAAAAATTATCGAAGCACTACTCAAAGTAAGATAATAAAGATAGAAAGAACCTGATACTTTATTATCCAGAAGGTGGGTTACACATAAAATTTGCGTAACCGGTCAATGTTCCAAGAGTTTGAGAGAACCCGGCCGTCTTCTATTGCTAGTCGCATTCTAACACGGTCGCAGAACTTTGACCATCGTAAGGACCTTCCCACTTGGGGGAAAGTTTGTTCCGGTTAGACTGGGATTGAATCTTCTTCAAAACTAAGTCACCTACAGACAAGGCTACGAGGTTGGACCTTACGATCGTAGTATTTGCGTAGGGCTTGCTGGTAGACTATTGAACAGATTAAGGCTTGGTTTTTCTTCTCTTCGAGTAGGTTGATGTTATCTACTTGAAGTTGTTCTTGGACAAAGTCGTTGAAAGTTTCGACTCGTGTCAACCTGATCTTTAGTTCTAGTGGAAGCATTGCTTCGGCACTGAAAACTAGGAAAAATGGTGTTTCACCTGTAGCTCGACTAGCAGTCGTACGAACTACCCATAATACTGAAGGTAATTCTTGTACACAAGCCCCTGAGCGCTTGATAAGCTGGTCGAAGACTCGAGTTTTGATTCCCTACATTATTTGGCTATTCGCTCTTTCGACTACTCCATTGCTTTGAGGATGGGCAACAGAGGCGTAACACACTTTGGTACCCAACGCGTTGCAAAATTCTTGAAATTTTACGCTCGAAAATTGCTTACCATTATCTATGATTATTCGACTTGGGACCCCAAACCAAGTAATCACACATCTCATCATGAACCGTTTTGCTGCTTTCGTTGTTATCCCAGTCACAAGTTCGGCTTCGATACACTTTGTGAATGTATCAATAGCCACAAAGAGGAACTCGAAACCTCCCGGAGCTTTTGGGAACGGTCCTAGGATATCGAGACCTCAGGTCGCAAAAGGCCAAGATAGAGGAATTGTTTGTAATGCCTGAGCCGGTTGGTGTATTTGTCTGCTATGAAACTGGCATTGTACACACCTCTTAACCAACTCTTTGGTATCATAGAGGGATGTTGGTCAGTAGAAACCTTGTCGAAAGGCTTTTCCGACCAGCGTTCTGTAGGAAGCATGAGTTCCACAGATGCCCCTGTGTATGTCGTGAAGGAGGTTTAGTCCTTCCCTCTGCGATATGCATCACATGAGTACCCCTTGAGTGCCTCGTTTATAGAGGACTCCTTCGACCAAAGTATACATTTTGGCCTTTCGGGATAAGCGATCTGCCTCGAGATCATTATCGGGTATTGTATCTTTCTGAAGATACTCGTAGATGGGATTCATCCAGGTATCCTCGTATTCTAGATAGGCTGTCTCAATAGGAGTTGTCTCTAGTGTTTCGACCAGAGACGGCTTTTGGAGTTGCTCCAAGAAAACTCCTTTTGGTACTTGTGATCGGGAAGAAACTATACGAGCAAGCTGGTCTGTGAGGAAATTATCCTTTCGAGGGATAAATTATACCTCGAAACCGAAAAAATATTTTTCTAGCTTTCGAACTTCCGATAAGTACCGAGACATGGTCAAATTAGAGCATTGGTACTCTTTTCTGACCTAATTCATGACTACTTGAGAGTCTCCTCTCACGAGTAGTCATCGAATCGCGAGTGCTTTCACAGCTCGTATGGCAGCTAGCAAACCTTCGTACTCTACCACATTGTTTGTGGCCTGAAAGTTTAATTGAATGGCATACTTTAAGGTCTTCGGTAGGAGATTCGTAACCACCCTCACTCGAGCCACTTAAAGTAAGTGACTGTCAAAGTACATCGCCCATCGGTCGGGAATTGTACTCGGAATCTCCAATGTTCAGATTTGTTCATTCGGCGACCAAGTCTACCAAGATCTGGGATTTAATGGTCGTTCGAGACACGAAATGGAGGTAAAACTCCCCAAGTTCCCATCGCCATTTTGCCATGCCCCGCCGCTTCCCCTGCTCGAGGACCACCCTAAGGAAACTCGTGATGGCACAATTATCTTGTGCGCCTAAAAATAATGCCAATGTTTTCTCGAAGACATGAGGAGGGCATAAAGAAGTTTTTGGACCCGAGGGTAATGCTCCTTAGGCCCGTGTAAAACTTCACTTACGTAGTAAACTGGTCGTTGGACGTTTTTATGCTCTATGACCAGTACTGCGCTCACTGCCTGTGGCGTGGCAGCTAGATAAATTAAGAGCGTCTCTTCTAGCTTCGAAGAAACCAAAACAAGAGCACTCGTAAGGTACCTCTTGACATCCTCAAAGACAGCGATTGCCTCTTCTGACCACTCGAAACCCTCGTGCTTCCTTAGAAGTTTGAAGAAAGGGAGTCATTTTTCTCCTAGTCGTGCAATGAAACGACTTAAAGCCGCCAAGCACCCTGTGAGTTTTTGGACTTCTTTCTTCGTGGTCGGAGGGTGCATTTGCACGATGGCCTTTATGTTTTCAGGATTTGCTTTGATTCCTCGCACTGAGACAAGGAATCCAAACACCTTTCCTGAAGAGACTCCGAACACACATTTCTCAGGATTGAGTTTCAGGCGGTGTTTTCCGAGGTTGTTGAATGTTTCTTGCAAGTAGAAAACATGATTAAGCCGCTCGATGCTTTTTACGACTAGATCATCAACATAGGCTTCCAAATTTCAGCCTAGTTGAGGTGAAAAAGTTGATTGTATCAAGCGTTAAAAAGAAGCACCAGTATTTTTTAGACCAAACAACATTTTGACATAGCAAAATATTCCAAATGGAGTAATAAATGCAGTCTTTTCTTCATCTTCTTAACACATATTAATCTGATGGTAGCCAGAATATGCATCTAGAAAACTTAATATTTCACAACCGGCTGTAGAATCAACCAACTGATCGATACGAGGTAGAGGAAAATAATCTTTTGGGCAAGCTTTATTGAGATCAGTGAAGTCTACACACATTCGCCACTTGCCGTTAGACTTTCTAACTATTACAAGGTTGGCCAACCACTCTGGGTGGTTAACTTCTCTTATAAAGCCTGCTTTAAGTAGCTTGTCCAATTCTGATCTAATAGCATCTCGTCAATCACGTGCAAATCTCCGTAATTTTTGCTTTACTGGTATCTTGTCAGGCCGTAAAGCTAGCATGTGCTCGATCACCTCCCTGGGGACTCCGGGCATGTCGGATGCTTGCCACGCGAAGACATCTGTGTTAGCTTAGAGAAAAGTGATGAGGGTGTCTTCCTATTTGGGGTCAAAAGTATCTCCAACGCGAACAGTCTTCGAGGGCTCCTCTGGATCCAAAGGAACCTCTTTGACCTGGTCGTTCGGCTTTGGTGCAGCTTTCGACTTCGATTGCTTGGTCGAAGGTTGCTCCTTGTTTTCTTCCCGAGCTGGTATCTGACCAACCATCTCGAGGGATCGACGGTCGCACGTATGCGCCATCTTCTCATCACAGTAGATTGTGATTACTCATTTGGGACCTAGCATCTTAAGACATTGATACTCATAATGAGTAGCCATTAAGAATTTTGCCAAAGTTGGTCTTCCGAGTATGGAGTTATATGCTGTATCGAAATCGACCACATCAAAGGAGATTTTCTCTGTCCTAAAATTACTTGGAGAACCAAATGTTAAAGGAAGAGAAACTTGGCCAATAGCTTTAGTTGAAGGCCCTGGTACGATTCCATGAAAAGAGTATCGTACCAATCTTACCTTGGTCCTGGGTACTTGCATCTCATCCATGGTACTCGTAAACAGGATGTTTAATGAGCTGCCACCATCAACCAACACTCGATTTACTCGATAGTTGTTGATGGTGGGCTCGACCACGATCGAAAAATGACCTGGTCGAGTAGAAGGGATCGGGCAGTCACTCTTCTCGAACGAGATGGTGACTTCTGACCACTTCGGCAACTTATTGACAAGAGGAGGGTCAATGGAGTTTACCTCGTTTTCGATAGCCTTAAGCTGTCGTTTTGACTCGTATGCCGATGATCCCCCATAGATATGCTCGATGGTATGTTCAGGATCTTGGAATGACATCTTCTCATTGTCGTCCGACTACGTACGACCACTTGCTTGCCCTACCTCCTTGACGGTAGGAAGTGGTCCTTTGCCGTTGTAGTAGTCCTCGAGTTTTTGTTGGAAAACTCGATAGTTGCGAAGGTCATGTCCTTCTTTTTTATGGAAAGGGCACCACCTAGGCTTGTCGTTCTTCCGCTCGGGGCGCTTACCTTTGCCTCAATCGGGATATTGCTCGGAACTTCATGGCTTCTTGTCGCTTACGGCCAAGACCTCCTTAGAACCGTTGGCTTGAGGTTTTTGGCCCTTCGCCTTGTTCTTGGATTTCTTGGCCTTTTTGTCCATCTTGCTACTTTTGCTTGCTTCTTGAGTGTTCTTGTCGTCTCGATCGATGGTTTTGTTCCACTCGACTGCTTCTGCAGCAGTCGCATATCGATCGGCCATCTCAAAGAGTTCAGCGACAGTAGCCAGAGGATTCAAAGCGATATCCTCTATAATTCTTCTGCTGCAGACTCCCTATTTGAAGGCTCTGATAACAGATGAGTCAGAAACCTCAGGAATTGAATTTTGAACCTGACTAAAACGCTTGATGAATTGGTGTAAGGTCTCGTGGTCGTTTTGTCTTATCCTATGCAGGTCATCCTCCTTTCCAGGGCGATTGTAGGTACCCTGAAAGTTAGCCAGTAGAAGGTCATAGAGGTGTTGCCACGAGTAGATCGACTTGAGTGGTTGGTTTAGCAACCACGATCGAGCGGACCCTTCGAGCACAGTTGGAAGGTAATTCACCATAACACGCTCTCCTCTTGCTACTCGGATAGCGGTCGTGTAGATTTGGAGGAACTCGATGGGATTCTGAGATCCATCGAACTTCTCCATGTTCACTGGTCAAAACCATGGCGGCCAACGAACTGCTCGGAGGTCAGGCGAGAATGCCCTACATCTGGTAATCACATCGTAATGCCTCTTTTGCAGGATAGAAGGGTTGATGTCGCCAAGCGATCGTACACGATGATACCCGGATGTGGGCGAACCTGACTTATAATAAGTCTCAGTCTTACGAGGGTAATACTCCTTGTATTTCGTCTGCTGCTGTAGACCTCTGGGTCGTAGTGGTGAGCGATCACCTCTCTTGGGAGTTTGTTTATCATCAGGCGTTCGAAGAACCTTTCTCCGGTTAGGGGAACGACGTAACCTATTGTCGCACCGATCTCCATGTGGTGAATTGTTCGAGCGACTGGAAGCTGATAGAGTCGTACCACTACGACATCCGGAATGATGATGGCGAGGGTGCTCGAGTCTGGTCATCGCGCTTCGAAGCCTTCGTGCGATCTCTTTAGCGAAGAGGTCCTAGCCGGGCGCTCGGGCAAGCTCTCGAGTCGGGTTCTCGAGTAGATCGTTGATGTGTTGGAGTTTATGAGCTTCCTCCGACTGATACTGAAGGCGTCCAGGCAGATTTCTCTGAGCTGCTATTCTTCTCTGTCGAGTTTCCTCAGGATCGTCCGTATCTGATTATTGAGTTTGCCTCAATGAAGTACGATTATCTCGAGGATTTCTCGCACGCTCATTAGAGTTTTGACCCTGTTCATCACCGGAGGTGTCCTTACCATTGCCACGAGGGGTCGTAGCATGTGATCGTCAGGAAGTGTTCTCAATCCTGTCTCTAGGAGAGTGGTCATCACCTGAGGGAAGGACGAAGACCTCCCGTTGATGATCTCCACCTGGGCTCGAGGCCTCCTCGCTTGAGAAGTAGTCGAAAGACACCGTCTGGCAACTTGGAGCAAACCCCTCTAGGAAGGAGAATTCTGAGTTATAACCGTCTCCGTCCATAGGTTAGCCATGCGATGAGATGGTCGAACTCGCAGGAAAAGCATGTTCGACCCCATCCTCTGTGGGGCTAACCGGAGAGAGAGAACCACTAGATGCTAATGAAGCTCCAGAATGATGGCTTCCAGGATTTTTCCTGGCTAGGTCGGACTGCCTTTGGCGGACTTGAACATTCGGAGGAAAAACTCTTGTCATGTTTTGAGCCTTCCTTTCTGTAGTCCTGATTGTGGTCGGATTGACCCTTGCCCTCTGAGGAAACTGGTCCCTTAGTTGGACGTACTGTTGTGGGAAGAATGATCTCTGGAGGCGATATTACCATCGGATGATTCAACACTGGGCTCATAGTTGAAACCGGCATCCATGTCGATATCTACGTAATCGGCCAGATCGAACCAGTTCTCCTCGTTCCACTCTACTACCATGGTAGCATTAGAGTTAGAAAAATACAAAGGAAACCTGATGACCAGAAGATCCCCATGGTCGGTGCTAACTGTCGGTATTTTAGAACAGATTTTACGTAAAGATTGATTGATTCGGGGGGTCTTCAAGACTCAAATCACGCAGAGATGAGGACACGGATTTTATACAGTTCAGCCTTCTCCGAGAGAATAATAACCATACTCCTCTATATGCGTATTAAGATATCTGCCGGTTACAGATCAAGAGAAAGACTAAGGTGAAATGTCTTGTGCTCCTGATTGTGTCTATTGGTCCCTCTCCCCTCTGCCGTCTGCTGATTCCTCCTTTTATATCGTGCTCGAAGTGGGCAACAATTTCTCTAGCCCAAAGGGCGTATCAATGCTTCAGATAATGGAGCAGTTACCGGAGATTACTGTTGGAGAAATAATGTTCCCACGTCGCCAAACAGTTATCATCAGCACAGAGAGATTAATCGTGCAGTTATTCCAGAGAATAACAGCGTATACTGACTGTTTAGATGCCCTAATCAATTGGGCCTACTTGTCTGTAAGCTCGATCAATTATAGGGTGGTCATAGCTGACCTGGTCATAGAAGGACCTACGACCATGAGGTGATCGTAGAAGAACTTACGATCATTTGGTAGTCGTAGAAGAACTTACAACTATGGATTGGTCGTAGAAGAGTTTACGACCATAAGATAGTCGTAGAAGATCTTACGAGTCTAGCTTCTCCCTTACGAACAGTAAGGGGGTATACTCAAGAACCATATAATGGCGTCATTATCCATAATAAGAATTACGGATAAATAATTAAATGAGGATTATTAGATCCTCGTCAGTGACAAACAAGGTTTTCTTACTGTATCTGTAAACATGTTGTGAAAACATTATGGCAATTCATCTATAATCAATCTATAAATTTGTTTATCTATGATATATATATATATGTATATGTGATCGATATATGTGTATCTGTGATATATCTATGTATTTGTGTATTTGCTTGATCTGTTATCTGCATATTATTTTTAGAGGGCATGGCTAGCATTTTAAGGCTAGCGTAAAAATGGTAAAATTTCTATATATAGAGCTTAACTATCACGAGATAGCTTTTGTGGTATAAACCGTCTGTGAACGCCTACTATCACAGATGATTCTATGCATCAACCGTCTGTTATATGTAGCCCGTCATAGACGGTTGCCAAACACAATGGCTATGTGATGGCCGATATATCACGCATTTTCATCATGGTCAAACCAGCTGTGATAGTTGGTGTTCATGACGCTTATTTATACAAACCGCTCAGACAGACTTATTACGACGGCCAAAACTCATCTATGATAATCGCCTATTATCACAGACCTTAATAAATCGACGATTTAGAAGCAAATGCGTGATGAGGGTTTAAAACGATCTGTGATGACCCTCTCGTGTTGTAGTGCAAAAATCCTTCCCATATATGGCATTGGAGGCATTGGCAAGACAACCTTGGCAAAATTGGTTTTCAATGATACCCGATTCAAAGACTACTTTGGTGTGGGTTTATGTGTCCAGGCGTTAAACTTCGAATAAAATTGGCAACTCTATAGTTTCACAAGTATCGAAGAGCAGAGCGAGGAGGACCTAAAAGGAGATGATACACAAACGCCTTTGGAAGGTACTTCTTTGGAAAGAAGATTCTTATTGTTTTAGATGACATGTGGGAGAAGATTTCATCTAAATTAGATGAGCTGAAGTCTATGCTAAAGGTTGGAGAGGGAGGCGAGAATGGCAAGCTACGGTGAAGATGGCGCGATCGGTGGCTTATATAGCGATGAGAATCACACAAGGCGAATGGCGAGAATTTGGTGGGCGGTGAGAAAGCAGTGCTTCTCGTTCTTCGCTAGCTTCGGTCAAAAGCGTTGTCGAGGGTGGTTACCTTTGTGGCATTATGAGGGTGACTGGCGAGGCA